>WNNG01000214.1:0-209653 GCA_018208015.1 Medicago ruthenica
CATTCGAAGAGTGTCATTCCTTTGAATCCATTAATGTGAACAAATTCACTCCAATCCGCTCCAAATTTTTGTACTCATTTTGTCATAGACGGTTTTTTTGTATATAAGACACGGAACCTCACTGCCCTCAGGTCCATACAGTCGCACGGCACTGTAGTTTATCCATCGAATAAAAGCACCAAATTCTGGGCTGAGCTCCTGTGCACATAAAAATGAAAAAATAAGCCTGTACTGTAATGTTTAATCTAAAAAACATAAAGAAAATATCTTAGTTGTTTACCAAAATTCTCCAGTTGCAGCAGAATTAGTAAGAGTGACTTCAAAACACTCAGTTGTTCGATGACCTGACGGAGTGTGTGTTTCGGACGGTAGCCTATTCAACCCCATAGCATTGTCGTAGTACACATTGACAAAGAAAACATTATTTCCAAGATAATTAAATAACATCAACCTATTTCCAGATATACCAAAATCTTCTCTCAATTGGAGCCAGCCGTCAGTCATCAATGGATGCAGTGACTTTTGGTTAAACCTAACTCTAATACGTTTATTTAGTCCATGAATTAGTATAAATCGGTCTCCCAATTCATGGTAGAACTCATCAACAAATGAGACCGGTATCTCTCCATATGGCTGTAATATTAAGTTTAGATGTAAATAATGTTAGAAGTAAGATCAAATTTAGTAGTTTTGTTATACAGTAGTATTTGGAAACGTGTACATAAAACTGAAAGAAAACCCGATGTAGAAAAAACATTAGAAGGCATAGCAAATACAGAAACATGGGTACGGATGTAAATCAGAAAATAAGGATTTGTAGGTTAAAGAAAGGTTGACCTCATTCAAAATGTGCGCGGTTAAGAACCCGCCCCTAATTTTTTGTCCATGGAAGTTATTAAGTGTAGCCATTGGTTATGATTGGCTGATAGCCTGTTTCTGCAATGAACATTACTTGTTTTTAAAATTAACATAATCATTAAACTAAAAGCAAGTATATGTAATAATCATTAAATTAAAAGCAAGTAAATGTAAGTAAAACCCATTTGTTATTTTTGAGTAATACTACTCCAAGCAACTAAAAGATAACGGTATCTATTATTTGACCTTTACAATTGAGATAACACTCATTTTCGAACAATTATATACAAATTAGATCAGTTTAGGTGTTGATAAAATTAGACAATAGAAATCATCTAAAATGACATACTCGCTAATTCATTATCTATCTGAAGCTGGACTCAGGGCATTGAAATAGATGTCCAAACCGTCATTTACTATAAGTTGTTTATGACAGAATATAAGTTGTCCAAACATGAACCTGAAGGATAGCATAATTTGATAGATACAACCAAAGACAGGAACAATTTGATAACAAAACATCCACCTTTCTGATACTTTAATGGAATACTATTTTGGAACTATTGTAAACATGAAATATGAAAAAATTAGACAATGGATCATCCATATGTATATTTGTTAAATTCATGAAAGAACCAATAAAATAACATGAATGGGAGTTAAACTTCAGATTTTCATAAGGAACACAGCGTAACATCGAATCAAATCAGAATCTAATTAGAAGCATATGAACATGAAATTGAAATTTCGACATAAATCGAAGTTTATAATATGTAAGAATTGAAATGAAACGAAATGGAAAACCTAATGATGACATATAGAAGGAAAGCAAATCAGATTAAGGATATTAGAACAAAGAGTCGAAGATACCTTATAATTGTCGCGCAGTTGGAGATTGAAGGATGGAGGAGGGATGTTGGAGAGCGTTGAAGTGGCAATGGGAAAACAGGGACCACGGTTTAGAAAAGAAGAAGATGAAATAAAAGGGTTTTGGCATTTTCAATTGTAACTGAACGGACGTTATGGTAATCTTGTAGGTCGATATCATTACAATTAAAAAACAATTGGGCAATCTTACACCATTGTGTTTTTGTATATAGCAAACGTTTGGAGTAGTTGAGGTTTTATCTTGCAACATTTTGGGAATCTATCACAAAAAGCCAAGCTTTGTTCCTCAGGATGGCATCATCGAAAGGTACGAATTATTACATGAAAGATTTTAAATTTATCGTGTTAAACCGTAGTGAGTTAAGTAAATAATTAAACAGGTGATTTGGAAAATATTTCAGGGGTTGGATTGCAAAGAATTGTCAGAATCTGGATCAAATGAAGTTGATGATTGTATGGAGGCAGATGATGTGAACTTAGATTTTCACGTACCACCAGTAGTTCCACCTTTTTTGAATGTCACAAGACTTCATGGGAGATGGTTGTATCAGCTGCACATATCAAACCAAATCATTCTTTGGTAAACCGGCAAAATTATTTTAATTGATGTGTAACTTAAATGAATTTTTCAAATTTTAATTTTAATAATTTGGCAGAGAAAATTCCTCGGCATCTTGTCGAAGAGGGCGTTCTTAGTGATGAAAATACTATTGCCTTTGCCGAACTTGATTCAGATCTAGATGCAGTCGGCGATTACCGGTTGTGAGTTCTATGCTGATGAAGATTGTTCCAGTGAAGAGATATTTAGGAGTAGGGGTGGTATAAATTTGTGGAAGATAGAAATGTTGAAGTTGGTGATAGGCTGTTGTTTAGTGTTGAAAATAGTACAAAGAATATATATGTTCGATTTTCTGGGTAGTGATTTAGAATAATGGGATGTAGTTGAAACCTAATCTATGGTTAATGATTAAGGAATATTAGGTAATTGTATGATTTTGGTTCTGTTATGTTATGTAGTAGTTTTTTTCAAATGGGATACCTTATGGTTTAAGTATATAGTTGTGTTTTGTAATATTTTTTTGGATGGTTAGGTGGTGCATTAAGCCATTATTGTAATGGACATCAACAACTGCATGAATAAGTTTAAACACATGTGTCATTAAGAGAAATGAAAAGTGGGCAAAGAACGATGGACATTGAAATAAACAATGGACCAAAGGTAAATGAAATGAAAACAAAGCTTAAAAGAGAAGATGTTAGGAAAACGAAATTACATAGAATAGAAATCTAAATTTACAATTTATATAACTGTGACAATATTAGTTGGCATGATTGAGTCGCATTTGAACTTCAATACATTGTTTGGAAAAATGTTATTCCTAAGCATAAATGTAGACCATCCTTTTCCAAATTGAACATTGGTTCATTTGTTGTTTCATTCATTGTAATTAACAACGCGCAAATTGTTATTGTATTTGAAGCCCCGCATAACCTTAATTCAGCATGCTTTTTTGCAAGTAAGAAATGAGCAAAATCCGTTGGTAGAATCTAACACAATACAAAGAAATGAATAATTAGCAAGACAATTGAAAGGGATAAAGTAAAAGCACTAAAGTAAAATCACTAACCAAAGTTTTTTTAAAAGAATGAATGTCCGGAATAACAACCACAAAAGTAGGATTCTTCGTTATAGAAGTTGTAAGTGTATGATAACGTGGGAATTCACTTGTATGCACTGGTCCACGGAATACATGTATTTGAAAGACGCTATGACCTAAGTACACAAATGAGATAAGTCCTTGCTGACTTATTTGATAGAAATCCATCAATGGTCCCCAACCTCTTGTTAGATGAGGTATGGTAAGGATTTGGTTAAATTCCACTAAGTGTTGATTTTGATGTTGATCGATCAACAACCATTCTTCCTGAAGTTCATGGAAATATTCAGCTACAAAAAAAGGGTCCAATTCTGTAATAACTGTAAGAATTGTTGAAAGAAAAAAATTGTTTAGGTAATAGATAATGTAAGTTAAGAGGAAAAAAAAAATATATAGTAATAGTTGTAAATTCACGGTTCAATGTCAAAAAAATAAGAGTCATACCTGATTTTGGTTGCAAACAGCAAAGAAAAAAGGTCTATCGGATCTCATTTGGTGAGTTTATGGTGATAGAAGTTATGAAATATGCAGTATAAGTTGTGAAAAATATAGGAGTAAGAGGTAGTATTATTTGTTTATATATAAACAAATATATATGTAAAGTGTGTGAAGGCAAAATATAATATTGATATGAACACATGCAGTACCATATATCGTGCAGAGCAAGATGAAACCGAATCTCTATTATTGAAGTTGAACAATAGATGTTTTTATTCTGGACATATTAAATAGGACTTAGTCATTATTGTACGACTTAGTCCTAAAATATAAAAAAAAATTAGTAAATATAAAGTGATGTGTTTTGTGGAAAGTTAAAATGAAACAGATATATTATTGTTGACCAATTATTGGCAGTATTTTTTGAAAATTTGGAACCAAATACACTCACTTTAGTAGATGAAAAAATATCATACAATAAATGTCTGTAGTGTATAGTATTATGCTATTGTAACGACAATAATGCATGAGTCAAAGGATTGAATGTATGTGAAGTTGATTGCATGCGTTCCAGCTCATTTTGATTGCATGTATTTTATATAGATATTAATCTTTTTGTCCCTATTTATGAGTAGTTTTAATTGATAATTCTGTGATATATATAAAATTAAATATAAATTCATATATGAATTCATGATTTGAATGAAAAATGTAGCTATCATTAAAATGATTATTGTGGTTTCGTACAGAAAATATCAACATTAAATATATGAATAATTATGGGTAATTTAATAATAGTGACAAACATATAAGACAAAATTATTAGTGAAGGTATTTATGTATAAACCCGTTTATTTTATAAAAAAAATTTATTATGAAAGGTTATGATTTAACGATATTTATTGCGAATGTTTCTTTGGAATTTAATAATTAAACTTTGCAGCAAAAAATATTAATTTTGTACGCGTACTGTCATTGTTGATGTTTTATATTGTAGATGAGTTTTTTACCTGTATTGGTGTACATATAAAAATAATATTGCTTCATTCAAAAGTTTTCTAAAATGAAATGAAATAAATCGATAGTTGTAAATGAAAGTATAAAATTTAATGGATAAACATAAAGGAGAAAAAGAGATTATAATTAATGTAGCAACCTAAGATTGTTATCTAATAGTATACATTTACATGACAAAAGAGATTATTATATTTGTACATATAATTATAAAGAACGATACACAACTTAAATTTGAAAAGCATGACAAACATAACAATTGTTAATTGTGAACTTGAATCTGATGTATGACCCCACTTGGAATTGATTACGACGGCAAAATTTGTTCCAAAGAGGTCCTATTTGTGCAGTCATTGTTTCATCGTTATGGCGTATGACATCAAAAGTTTGGATATCTCCATTGTCATCACATAAAATTAAGCTGTCGCAAACATTGTAGTTTAAATAATTTGCCATATCCAATGTCAAAATCTGCATGATATAAAATAAGTATTAAATAATAAATATTGTAAGCACTGATGATATCAATTGAAATGGTTTGTATAGCATACCATTTTAGATCTCTCCAAATCCCTTTTCGAAAGTTGAATGTCAAAATACTTGGTTTCAGTCGGCATTAGACTTCTGCTGTGAAACATTGGTATTTCTGTATAACTCTCAATTTCTTTAAAATTTGTGACTTTGAAAATATGAGTTCCGAAAAATGAAAAGTTAACTTCAACGTTCGGAGGTAAATGATAGTATTGTCTAAGTTGTTCCCAACCATCATTAATAGTCGGATTATAGTAATTTTTTTTTAAGTTGAGCCTTATAATAGAACCATCTTCGTTTATAATGTCCCAGCGATCTTTGAAATGAACCGAATACTTTTCAACAAACAATGGATCAACCTCAGTATGGAGCTGTTACAAAAATTGGATATTAAATAGTTATATAATTATGAAAGAATGATGGAAAAAAAGATTAGATTATTGTATAATTATTTCAAACTGGCAAAGAAATTAACTAAACCTGGAATGATAATCTGACTGCTTTAAAAGTTTGAATTGGACCCCTTTGAATAACTGCTTGGAGAGATGCCATTGTAGGGAAATTTTGATCACATTAGTAGAAATAGAAAGCAATAAACTATGTGAAGGATGTGTATTCGGCAGGATATATAGAGAGATGCACTATAGATTAAAATATATATATAAAAAAAATAGATACATGAAAATGACAATGTTAGAGATGCAGCGATTAAATAAATAGCTGTTGTATGTGATTGAAGTTAATTGAGTAAAATATTGTTTTGGTTTTGTTGGAAATGAATGAGTGGACAACACAATGAAAAGAATCACTACTGTTGAATTGTACAACCTCTGGCAGCTATTGGTTAACGTGTAAAGCCTTTAGCCGAAAAAGAAAGTAATAGAGATTGAGGCACTGTTTGTTTGTAGTGTGTATAGTGAGTCTAAATTGAATTGTCTGAAGCTAGGGAAAATATGAACGTTTGGAAAAAAATATACGGTAGCATTGCAGTAGTAATGGATGAATTTAATGTAGTAATTTATTGTAGTAATATAAATTATTGTGTGTATGGTTAAAAAAATGTATTATCTAAATATATTAACATTTCATTATATTCCTCAAAAAATATTATGTTCTGGGTTTTTGTCTGTGTTAAAAATTTCATCGATGCAATTAATTGTTGTTGTTATTGTATAACAGGGACTAATAAAATGAGGAAAAACTTTTGATATTATATTTACAGTGACTATTGGGCTATTAAAGCCTAAATGATTGAATCACATATAGTTAAAAAGAGATTGAGAGAATAATAATATTGAAGAACAACATACTGAAAGGAATAGATTAAAGACGATACAGACTAAATTAGAAAACATACAACATACTGATAATTATAAAATAATTACGTAATAAAGGTTCTCTAAGCAGCAGTAGTTATTCGACCATGATGTTAAAAATTATAAAATTACACAACATTAACTGTCATTAAACGAACGATACATATTAAACCATAGTCATTTTAGATTACTCGATAGGAGGTTGAAGTTGCTAGCCGATAATTGATATACATGGCACATTGTGTGAGAACTAAAATTTGTAAATTTGAACCGAACAACTCCAGTCTGGAAATTATTAAAGCGGCAGAATTTGTCCCAATCAAGTCCAATTTCAACTGTGAATTGTCCATCGTTTTTTAGAAGTACTTCAAAGGTTTGTAGCAACCTTTGTCGCTGCAACATGATAGATTCTCATATTGAAATTTCTTGAGGAATGCGCCAAATTTAGATGGTAAAATCTGGAAAAAAAGTAGATTTCAATATAGATGTCAATATTTTCAGATTAATTATAATGAAGTAGTGTAAAAATAAATAACGATAGTATTGAATGTATAATTAAAGGTCACCATTTTAGGCATGTTCAAATTATAGGGATCGACATCAACATCGAAGTAAAAAGTTCCATTAGGATCAAGACTTCTTGAATGAAACTTTGGATATGTTCGTGGATCATCGAGTTCTCTAAACATTGCTATTGCACAAATATTGTTCCCATAATATTTGAAAACAACTTCAGCATTCTCTGGAATTTGATGGTGTTCTTTAAGCTCCGGCCATCCTTCAGATAAGGTTGGCAGTATGAAACATTTTCTTAATTTGATCTCATGCCATCCTCCTTTGTCATTCAAAACAGTCAAGGAATCCTTGAGTTTTTTATAATTTTTTTCCACAAAATTTGGATCAACCTCTGCATACAGCTGGAACCATGAAGGAAATAAAAATAAGGCTAGTCAAATGATAAGAAATAAATTTCATTGTAGACATAATACAAAAAAATGTTTACCTGAAATGCTAATTTCACGACAGAAAAATGTTCAATTGGTGGTGTGTTGAGAAATCTTTGAAATCCAGACATTATGAAGTAAGGTTATGAAGTTTGATGTGGAGAAGTTTATGATCTTGACATGTATGTATGCTGTTATATATATAGGGAACTCCTATGGTACACCTCAATTGTGTGGTGTATCAGTAATGTTGTATAATAAAATGACAAATTAACGCATATTTTTTGAAATAAAGAGCAATTTGTCAATATTTAAATTTTAAAAAACATCATTTCATAAGAAAAAACATAATTTTATTGTTTGTGAGATTCATATAAAATTTTAAACATTTTATTTTAAAAAATGATAAAATGTATTTGTTATGAGTATTAAAAATTGAAGAAAAGTATATTTTATTTCATCGGCGATTTTGGTAAATGAGATTTAATTATTGCAAAAAACAACTCATTTCATTATAAATGTAACGATTTGGTGTACCGGTACACTTAAATTTTGGAGTGTAGCAATAGAATTTGCCATATACGAATATAAACAGGAAATGCATATCCGAAAATTATAAATTACGTTTGAGTATTGATTGTTTTCGAAAAAGTAGGTTTGAACCATAAAATTGTGATAGAAACAAGTCATAAATGAACAGGAACAATTGGCAGTGTGCCTTGAAATAAAGGTAGTCCAGAAAGAAATCAAACAAATTGCATGAGTTGGTGATTTGGCTTTAAGTTTGGGCCTCCAGACCAAAACAATATGGAGGAGAAATAAAAACGCTATTGTATTTGATTATAGGTGTAGGAACTAATGATATTTTTAATTCTAAAAATACTGAAAGTGAAATGAGTAATGATATTTGTAAACATTATAAAAATTAGTAGATTAATAATTAAAACGTGAGTTAAATTTTATTTCTTGTGTTTCTAAGTTTTGTTTTGCATGTTATAATTGGTTAACGTGTGATACCGTTAGTTTTTTTAAAGCTTGAAACTATGGGAAAGTATAATACTCTAAAAATTTAAATGTTAGGAATTCGTAACTTGATAAAATCATTTTACAGATATAAAAAAAATGTTTACCTGAAATATTTCACAACACAAATATGTTCAATTTTTTGTGGTATTTTTTCTGACTATAATAAAAACCATTGAAATTTATAATATAAGGTGACAATTTGGGTACCCATCAATAAAATGTGGGTAACACAACGCATGCCAAGTTGGCACGAATCAAAGTTATTTTTTTGTTTTCTATTATTTTGAATGTTATATAAATATATTGTTTTTATTGTGTCAACTAAACATTGGTGGTATGACCCACATTTTATTGATAGGTAAACAATAATTTCGCATTATATAAATATTGTAGTCCTTTGGTTTGGTCAAAAGTATCACATGTATCTACTGCCATATTTTGTATTGTATGTAAAAGCAAGATTCCTGCATTGATGTGATCAATGAATAATAAAGTTTGAAATGCACAAGCAATGGATTCACATGATAACAGTTGTATTTCAGCAGGGTCATGGCAATCGAACTAATGAACATTAATTGTGGCAAAGTACTTTCAAAGTTTACAGACGAAACTTTTATTGCTTCATTAAGTTACATTCACTATTTCTGAAACCGAATTAAATTCCATGTACTGATAGGTACTGTTTTCTCAACATAACAGTTCCATTCCAAACAGGTAAATTCAAAACTTCAGTACAGATGGCTTCAATTTCCAGGTAAATATAGCATATGGGGATTTCCAGGTAAAGATAACAGTTATATTCCAAACAGGTAAACAGGTAAGATTGTACATTAATGCCTTTAAGATTACGATATTTTTGGATTTTATATCTGGTTTTATGCAGATACATCACGAAATTGGTTGTGAAAAACATGTAGCAAGAGTTTAGAGTAGATATAACAAAAACTATCAATTCTGGTAAAATATGAAGATAGATAATTAAACAGGTACTTAAATGATACTTGATGTTGAATTTTACAACTTCATTCTTCAATGTTTTCAGATGGAGCTTCAAGCATCGGAGAATTTGCAATAGATGAGATGAGAATCAAACATGGAATTAACATTTCTGGTATCCTGCACGGTGAGCATATTTTACAAAACTTTTCAGTTATTAATGTAACATATTAACTTTATACCTTTTTTCTTCTGACCCTTGATATAGCAACATCAATGGATTGTCCTTGTGATTTGTTTACTGTCATTGCATATGACACAGTAATTGGCAATTCTAACCTAGATAATATGAATGGCCATGGAGATTGTGATGGCAACATATCCATTCTTGGTATGTAAGTGACATTACCAGAGGATCTGAGATTCAGATATTCTTTATACTATCAGAGGCGGAGCTTCTGAAGTTCTTCAGACTTTCAGATTCGGAGGTTGTGAGGTTCTTTAGAATCTCAGATTATAGGGTTCTGAGGTAATTAGAGTCTGAGGTTCTTAAGAGTCTGAGGTTCTGAGGTTCTTTAGACTTTCAGAGTCTGAGGTTATTTAGACTTTCAGAGTCTGAGGTTCTGAAGTTCTGACGTTCTTGAGACTATCAGATTCTGAAGGATGTGTGGTTCTGAGGTTCTTTAGACTCTCAGAGTCTGAGGTTTTTAGATTCTGATGTAGTTTAAACTCTCAGAGTCTGAGGTTCTGAGGTTCTTTAGACTCTTACACTTTGAGGTTATGAGCTTCTGACGTTCTTGAGACTCTCAGAGTCTGGGGTTCTGAGGTTCTGAGAGTCTTAGGTTCTTCAGAGCCTGAGGTTCTGATGTTCTTTAGACTCTCAGGTTCGGAGGTTCTGAGATCCTGAGGTTGTTTAGACTCTCAGGTTCTGAGTGCCTGAGGTTATTTAGACTCTCAAAGTCTGAGATTCTGAGGTCCTGACTTTCTTTAGACTCTCAGGTTCTGAGGTCCTGAGTTTCTTTAGACTCTCAGGTTCTGAGGTTCTGCTTACTTAAATGAGTCATATGTGTAAACGTCACTCATTTTTTATTTTTGTAATGATAATAGCTAATATGCACTCAATATACACGTAACTCATTTTTAATTTTTCAGAGTTGTAATAGTTGCATATTATCTTCTTTTCCAACAGGTATAGTCTACTTTGATTTTATTATGAATACACACTTTATGATTTGTAACCTATGTCTTGTGTTTATATCGTAATTTACATATATAAGATATGTTTTCACACAGATACAATGCATTCTGCACTTGATTTTTAGTAGCAGTATAACATATAGAAATTAATAATTAGGAGATAATGTTAGATGAGTGAATATAGAATGTCAAACTCATGGGTTAAGGTTGTTAGTAATAAGTACACAAATATATTATTCCAATCTATCATCAATCATGTTTGGCTGATTATGTTCACATTTGAAAATATGAAGTCGTGAATTCTGAGTTGAAGTTCATAGCTAGAATTGTTGGAACCTGTTTGTTGACAACAAAATAGAAATTAAATCAGTTATTAGAAAAATTATACTTAAAAAACCTTAGTAAATATTGAAAACAAAATAATGATATATGACATTATGTATAACTTACATGCTAAACATATTGAAAGACTTCCTTATACACCACATTAGTTGTAATTTCCTTTGAATTTTTGTTTTCATCATGTATCAAAATCTTGATACCCTTTTTGGTTGTGACCCTTGATATAGCAACATAAATTTGACCATGACTAAAAACATCTCTTGGTAAATAAAGACCAACAAAATCAAGGGATTGTCCTTGTGATTTGTTTATTGTCATTGCATATGACACTGTAATTGGGAACTGTCTCCTACATAATTTGAATGGCCATGGAGATTGTGATGGCGACATATCCATTCTTGGTATGTAAGTTACATTACCATGATGTTTGCCCCCCATAATCTTGGCTTCTAGTACATGACTGGCCAACTTTGTAACAATCATTCTAGTTCCATTGCACAAGCCTTCAGTTTGATCTAAGTTCCTCATAAGCATGATTGGAGCTCCAACTTTTAATTTAATTTCATGATTTGGAAGCCCTGAAGTACGTAACGTGCAAAGAAATTCTGGAGTCAAAACTTCAACAATATTGTTATCATGAACTTCAGATCTATCAATTGAATTGGCACTATAGTAAACCTTCTCATCACCTACATTGTTAACATTTAAAAATATTATTAAACTTTGAAGTAATTTATAATGTATATCATAGCAATACACCTGAGAAAAAAATACCTGGCATTAGACCAAGAACATAATCATTGATTTGGTCAACCACCTCTATTGTTGATGCTAGTATTGCTCTATTCTTCAAATAGTCATATGAGTGATAGTTTTCCAAGAAATTAGGGTATGTACTTTGCAAAATTGCTAAAATTGGATCTTCATACTCTAAGATTAACATATCCTTGGGAATTGGTATCTCTGCATAACCGTCATTAGGCTCTGATATCTTGCCTTCACCTACTCTTAATAGCCAACTTGAGAACTCAGAAATCTCAGCATTCTCCTCAGGATTTGAACCTTGTCTTAATCTCATGTTTTGCGTCAGAGTTAGAACTTGACAATGATCCCATATATATGAAGCACTTATGGAAGCATGTACAATGTCAGATCTACTGCCTCTTGGAATAACTGGAAGAATTTGTCTAAAATCACCGCCAAAAACAACCACTTTTCCTCCAAAAATAGTCTCACACTTTTGGTCAGCAGTACTCATGATATCTTTAAGTGTTCTATCCAAACACTCAAAAGTATATCTATGTGCCATTGGTGCTTCATCCCAAATAATCAATTTTGTTTCTCGAAGTAAGTTTGCAAGATCACTATCATGATCTATATTGCATGTTGAGTTGTCTAATGTTGGAACAGGCATCTTAAACTTAGAGTGAGCAGTTCGGCCTCCAGGAAGTAGCAGAGATGCAATTCCACTTGTCGCTACAGTCAACACAATATCATGTTTTGACCTTAGTGAACTTGCAATTGTGCGCCACATAAATGTTTTACCTGTTCCACCATAACCATGCAAGAAGAATACGCCTCCTGTTTGATTTAAAACTGCCAACATGATCTGATCGTAGATCTTTTTTTGTTCGTCTTTGAACAACACAATTTAAAGGAAACAAATGTAAAATTTTAGCCCAAAAATTATACATAGATAACAGATTTGAGACATGTTAATAAGACAGTAAAATACCAGTTAAGGAAGCATGCAACTCCGCAAATTCTTGTTTTAAATGAACTGTATTATAATTTCGCTCGTCATAAATGAGTCTATTGCCAAGTTGCTCTAAAACATATCCTTTTGGATAAGGAATGGAAGGAAATTCCTTCAAAGTACGCCTGCTTGATTGTAACAGCTTTTCAATCTCAATCAAGGTTAAGTTTTCTAGCTCCAAATCAGTAAGCAATAACTCTGTTAAGTAATTAGTAATAAATATCACAGATTAGTTCAATCATTAGATTGTATTGATTAATATAACTGAAGAAAACATTGTTATCAGTTGAATGTTAATTGCATACCTCCATTGTTTGCCAAAATCCTATGAGCATGTAAAATTCCATCTGACAAGAATTGAATGGTGCTACGCCAAACATGGTTTGGTCTATTCATTGCACCAGATAGCAGCAAAATCACAAACAATCTTCTAAGAAAATATCCAGATCCCCAGTGATATGCTTCTCTAATAGCCCCTATGAATTCCCTATCATCGTCCAGGAAACCCATGGCAAAGCAAGCATCTCTAAAACTGTGATACTGTATTTCCCCAACCTTGCGGATTTCTTCATAAGTTCTTGGCCCTTTGACAACAGTCAACATTAATCTCAAATGGAACAACTCTCCTGTAGTGGGTGGCACCCAGATTAGTCTACCTATGGTAAATCCCCTCTTTCTTGGTGTCCAAGCTCTATCCTTTTTGTTATAAACAAATTTTGTAACAAACTGACCATAAGTCAGTTCTCTAGCAGCCTCAAAATTTTGATTTGCAATCAGCCAAGCTGTAAACATAGATTCAGTAACACTTGCTTTTTCTAGTACATTTTCCATTCGGGAATGATCAGTAAAGTATATTGTTTTCTCTCCGACCATATGAAAAAACATACGTTCAACTGCTGGTTTTCGGCCATGAATTGGGAAAGAAAATATTCTCCAACATGCCTCACTCGGAGATATATACCGACAATCAAGGTATTGTTTGATTTCATCAATTGGCTGTTTTTCAATTCTTGAATATTGGTTGGAGGGCACAATTGTTGCTGTAATACGATCATATCCCTTGTGAATGTACTTAAAAAGGTATTTAATTGATGTGCTCTGATTACACCATTCCATGTTTATATGAGCTTGGTATTTCAATAGCAACTTGACATTGTATGGGACAACATGTCTATTGTCCAAGCTAATACCATTCTTGACAATTGTGTGTGTAATAGCACTTCTTTTGTAGACTGGATAACCATTATGATCAACAATGGTAGTTTCATTATACTTTTTAGGAAAGAACTTGGAACATTTTCTGTTTTTCATGCAAGGTGATGACATTCGAGCCAATCCACAGGGACCATGAATCATATGACTCTTGACCAAGTTGTATAGTTCAATCTGGTTGCTTGGATCGGGTATTTGTGCAGAAATGATGTTGTCTATATCTGCAGGTGTTGGATATTTGTTGGTTGGATGCAAGAATAACAAAATGTGAGCATGTGGTAACCCTCTTTTCTGAAACTCAATTGTGTACATGTCTGTTAAAGGTAAGAGTTGATATTAATAACAATATAATTCAAAAATAAACATATTACGGAAAGAACTAATATTAAGATAGAGTACGTAACACTTACATGCTATAACTTTGCCAAGAACATGTTTTTTGGTCAAATCTTTCATAAGCTCTTCAAACTTAATCTTAAATACCCTAGCAATAATATCTGGACGATCTTGTGGTTTCAAATTATTTTTGTCAAGTTCTCTGGTTATTTCAGGCCAGGTTGGATTGCATGTAAAAGTTATAAAAAGATCCGGAAATCCAACCTTACTTGAAATAGCCATACCGTCAAAATACAATTGATCCATGTATCTTTTGCTGCCAACAAATGATGATGGTAACACTACCCTTTTACCTTTCAAAGTTGGATTATCTTGGTTATTAGTGTTAGGAGTTTCATTCAACTGCCTGTATTTTCCAACTCTTAATTTGGATTGATTTTTTCTAAGCCAATTTAGCCTCTCCGATTCCATCATTGTGTAACCGTCAACCAAAAATTGCTGAAATAATCTTCGTGAACAAATTAAAGTCCTAGCTTCAGCCTTTCTTCCTTGTATTCTAAATGATAGCCATTCTTTGATTGTCAGTCTTTTTCGCTTTGTAATGTCAGTATCATCTACATAACGTAATAAGATGCAAGGACGATATCCATCTTCACCATATGGAAAGATAAGAGGATATTGGAAACTCAAATAACTTGCATGGAATTCATCTATTCTTTGCAAATTACCACTTTGTCCTTGCATTATGATATCTCTATGGGAAGCAGAGTCTATATCACCTAAAATCAGTGCAGCAACCTCAGAAACTGTTGGTTTGTTGTAAATTCTGCCATCGGTGTTTCTGTCTGCAATTAGCTTTAATTTGACATCTTGGAACTGACAATCATGTAGCATATCTCTTGCCATTCTGAAAGCTTTTGCATGGACATTATGCTCATCAAGCATTACCTTTAGCCTTTTTACAATTTCTTCATCAATATCTTTGTTTGTCCTATATAAGATGATAAAAATAAAATATATCAACAATAAAATCTTCAGCAACTATTGATAAATGATTAAAATTTCATTACTATTAGAGTTGATAGTGTACCTGAAACTATTCATCCGATTTGAGATTTCATTTTCAGTGTCAAATATGTATAGTTGAGCATATTTAGGACTATCTCCTGGTAAAGGTAACATACTCCCTATTCTGTGACATGTTTGTCCTTGCATTCTTAATGTTGGAGGACCTTTTCCATTGTTAACTGCGGTGTCCATCTTCATGCCAGGTGATGTAAATGAAAACATAGCATTGTATGTCCTGGCATTTGCTTGATAATTTTTGCTAGCTGTTGATTGGTTTTGAAATAATAAATCTTGCAACAGTTGTGGAGGCGGATCTAAAAGAGGTAATTGTACTTTCCCTCCTCCACAACATAACTGAAATTTAGGTACGATAGAATGCCTTGACTTGTCTTTTCTTTCTTGATACCACATAAAAGCTCCACAACTCTGACACTCCCATACCGGATCACCTATATCAGAATAACCTGTTTCAATCAAACAAACAATAATTTAAAAATTACTTTAGTATATCTAATAGAAATAGTAATTGAAAAGTAAGCAGTATAGCTAAACAGTAAATGTACATTGCGCGGAATGCTCTAATCCTTCATCAAGATCCTCATTATTGTCACTATCTGAATCTGTTTGTTGAGTATCATCAGAATCTGATTCTATTGAATTTCTATCTGAAATATCATTTGGTTCTATGCTTTGTGGTTGATGTATGACATTTGAAGCATAATATTCAGAATCAGTGGTAACAGCTTTCCTTTTGTTTCGATTGGCTACTCCGACTGCATTTCCATGTCGTATTTGTTGTTTTCCCTTAACATTGTTTTGGTTTGGTCCAGTGCCAAAATTCATGACATCTATGACTGAAGATTTTGGTGTGGTTCCAGCATTAGCCGTTGCTGAATGGTTTGGTACAGGTTCAACAATTGTTGAGTGTATGATATTTGGATTAGCCGGTATTCGATTAAATTGATGAGAAAATGGATTATAAAACTGTGGTGGCCTATTTTGATGGGATATTTGTTGGTTTCTGTTAACATTGATTTGGTTGACTCCAGTGCCATAATCAATGACATTTGTGATTGTAGGTTTACTTTTGGTTCCAGGAACAACAAATGCAGAATGACTTGGTCTAGGTTCAAGAGTTGCATCAAATTTGTTAAGTAGATTGACACCAGATATATGTTTCCTTGTTGTTTGGTTTGAAGGTATTATAAAATTTTGTATCCCTTCTGAATAAGTGTTTTGTAGAATAGTTTGTTTGCTGGAATTTTGTTTGTTAAGTACAACTGAAGTTATATCAGTAAGTGGTGTTGAAGAAGTAGTTGTTTGGTTTTGTTTGCTTTTTATATTGACTTTCCCATTCGACCCTGAACCATTTGATGTCTTAGGTTTCTTAGTTTGGAGCAATGCCTTTCTTCTTTTTCGAGCTTCTGCAGACTTTGTATCAAAGGTTGGAGGTGAAATTTTTTCCATTTCTCCAACAGAATTCTACATGAAAATATAGAAAAATATACGAATCGTTGAAAATCTCTAACATATTTAGCAAAACATATAGAATTGATATCAGAACAAAGTATTCAGCTTTCGACATAAAATGGTAATTTGTTTCCAACATTTATATTACTTATGTCATAAGAACGCCTATGACATGCATTTAAAGTATATTCATATTTTAAATAGAACATGAAAGGAGCTATAATATTAGTAATAGATCCACTATTAATACTTAGTTTGACAGGAGCTATAATATTGGTAATAGATCCACTATTAATAAAGGTTCATATAGAATATATGCAAATAATCTAAATAGATGAGAGTTACAGAGAGTAGCACCTGACAAATATTTGTTTTGAAGTCTGATCACATAGCAGCAAAGCTGAGAATTCGAATCACAACAATAGTTGGTTGCATAAGCTGAGTTTTTGCAATGTTCTTGCGTTTCTACGCAGACAATGAGTTTCATAAAATATCTGTAATGACACGGTACTTTACTATTAATTTAATATTGAAATTTAATTAATAATCTTAGTTGGAAATATATTAAAACTTTAAACATATAGTTTCTACAATTAGTTTGTTTTAATCATTTCAATCCCACGTTTGGCAACATACAACAAATTGGTAGCCTTGTACTGTTAATAAAGTACACGTTCATTAAATGCATGGCACAAGTTGCTATGCTTTTTCTTTCATATGTCTAGTCCTATAGAGAGATAGCTGGCTAAAGCTAGTTGTATATATGTAGATGGTATTGAGTAATCCTATAGGATTATAGTTCCTTATAATAATAATTCTAAAGCAATATCTTAATCTCCATAATATAAATTGATATTAAGATTGTCATAAAATTATATATCTATTGTTCCACTAATGTGTTTGTATTTCTGCCTAGCCTTTGCCTATTTCCTATGGGAGTTATGCTCTAAAATGGCTTGAATTCGAAATTAGTTGGTTCAATATCAGGATAATCTGGATTGATAAAAATAGGATGTAAAATTAAGATAATTGTTGGTTGAAAGGTAAATTACAACAATGTCTCGATTTATTGCAGAATTCAAGCCATATAAAGTATTGTATATGATAAATTATATAAAAGGTTAGTTGATGAAAGTTGAAAACTAAGTTAAGTAGTTGTACACATATATGAAGCCTTGACATTTATAGAAGAGGCGTATTATTTTGAGTTTGATCTCATCTCAATATATAATTGTGAGCAAATAGACATTGGAAAAAAAAAAACATCTATGATAAGTAATTGAAAAAACGGTTGAGAGTGGTAGATGAGATTATATTGACATGCATTTAACACTATTTCATTTGCAAATGTTTTATCTATATGAAATTCTCGTGGTTTTTTTAACGATGTATATGGGCATATTTCAATTAAAACCACAGTCTTAACGCAAATCCTTCTTATAAAAGATTGACACACATTGACATAGCATATTTAATGAAAATAGAATAAGTAAAATCCGATAGTGCATGATTAACTTGTCAAATGTCACTTGGGTTAATGTTTCTATCCAAGTGACAAAGCAATTGTAATAAGATCACATAACTGGAAATTGTAGATAGATAATAGCAGATAATAGGTAGCAACAAGTAGGGACATATGCACATAATAAGTCTAAGACAAAACCCAAGCCAAGGCTATGCCCATCAGGTGTACACAGTGATTCACTTCTTTTCAGTCTTGATAACCCTAATCCTCTTTGATGAAGATTGTTTGGCAGGAATGATTTCTTCATAGCCTACAGGTTTACCAATCTGGAGTGGTTCAGAAATCTTCAAAGGTGTCACTTGTTCAAAAGAGGGATCATTGTTACCCTTAACTTGAAACTTATCACTCATTGGTGTGAGCTGGCTTAAACTTTCAGGTTCATTTTCAGCAGTTGCAGATAACTCCTGGTGAAAAGTGAAATCAAACTTTAATGATGTATGCTGCATAAACTTAGCAAAATACTAATAAAAGGCAAGATTTTTCAACTTACAGCAGAGCCGGTAACATGTTGAGTAAGTGCAAAATTATCAGCAGGTTTTTCAACTTCATCAGTACAATCGGCGGGCAGCATATTGATCTGTTTATATTGATGATAAATAAAAGGTAAGACATTTTACATTTCAGTATTATATGTGTATTAATGTTAGACATTTTTCTTATAATCTGTCAGAAGCATACCTTAACATTGGGAAATTTGGACATTATCATATTAGTCAAACCCTCTCCTTCTCTATAACATATGACAGAAGTTGTTTTCCATTTAGGCTGCCATTTGACCTTAAACACCATAATCTTGTCACTAATGGTGTCCATTATCATTGGATATTCAAGACGGTTTGTAATACCAGCCTAAAAAATTAACTTAATAAATTAGATTGTTCAAGATTTATGATACATATACAGTTAAGTAACAATGTTATGAAATCAGATAAATATAAAACCTTGATCATGCTAGTCCGTAGCTGCCCAGCAGAAATCCCTAACAACTGTGTGACCTCACGATCCCAAAGAACAAACGTAGCTTTGGTATCTTCATATGATACATCCAGCTCAAGTTTATACCTTATATAAACCATTTCAGAATAGAAGACATTAGTGTGACAGTCAAAGTTAATAGGTTTAAGGCTAAAATCATACTCAATTATACAGTGAACTGTTATTTACCTAACAATCTCTGTTTCAGTATTATGGCCAGCCTCACAGGTATATGGAGGGTTGTCACCCTTGGCTATCTTCCCACACTTGCAGCATGCCAAATAGTACCAACCAAATTTAGTTGAATTAACCTTCTCAACTTTTGCCACAGTGACGCAGTAAGATATCTACATATAAATGAACGTTAAGCATATCAACCTATTATATTAAGATGATTGTGTACAAAACTTCAATACATACCTGCTCAAGTTGAAGTATATCAGATAGAGGCATGATGAGCGGATTAGACAGTATATCATCATCAGTACTAAACTGCGACCCAGACTGTGTTTGTGTACATGTGAATTGAGTTTGAGAAACTATCTGATTATCTTTGACCAAGCTATATAACATTTGGATCAAGTTAGTTTTAAAGGCGTATTTGATAACAATATTTATAGCATGATTTTATTAACTTAATATTATACTTGCCTTTCCCGGAACCTTTGGATCTCAGCTATATCTTCATTGATAAGCAACTTTGTAGCGCTATAAGTGTTTGTAACACTTAGCGGGTATTTACCTGTAATTTTTTTAAAACCATAATCTATCTATAATTGACAACATTCTGAGATTCAGAAATGATTTAGACTCTCAGAGTATTAGGTTCTGGAGTTGTTCAGACATTCAGAGTCTGAGGTTCTTTAGAATCTCAGAATATCGGGGTCTGAGGTACTTAGAGTCTGAGGTTCTTCAGAATCTGAGGTTATGAGGTTATTTAGACTTTCAGAGTCTGACGTTCTGATTTTCTGACGTTCTTGAGACTCTCAGATTCTGTATGATCTGTGGTTCTGAGGTTTTTTAGACTGTCAGATTCTGATGTTCTGACATTCTGAGGTTCTTTAAACTCTCAGAGTCTGAGGTTCTGACGTTCTTTAGACTCTTAGAGTATGAGGTTCAGAGCTTCTGACATTCTTCAGACTCTCAGAGTCTTGGGTTATAAGGTTCTGAGATTCTTAGGTTCTTCAGATCTGAGGTTCTGAGGTTCTTTAGACTCTCAGGTTCTAAGGATCTGTGATTCTGAGGTTCTTTAGACTCTCAAAGTTTGAGGTTCTGATGTTTTTTACACTCTCAAAGTCTGAGGTTCAGAGGTCCTGAGTTTCTTTATACTCTCAGGTTCAGAAGTTCTGGTTCCTATAATTGAGTCATATGTGTAAACGTCAGTCAATTTTTATTTTTGTAATCATAATAACTAATATGCCCTCAATATACCCTAAACATAAACATTATAAATATACAACAACCTTCTTCCTTGATCTTCCCATACTTCACGATAACTATAATTGGACCACTTTGTTTCCTTTCGTTGTTGAATTTGATAAACTTTGCAGCATATTCCTCCCAAAGAGTGCAGTTCAGAGAAATGTCACTAATAGTGAAAACATTAAAATTAGGTTATATTTTGACACATTGGTCCTTGTTGTTAATGGTACATTTATAGGATAGTTAAGTCTCTTACCTGAGGTCTTTCAAAACAAAGTTAACTTGCATTTTCTTAGATGTTCCTTGACTAAGTTGACAATAACCAATTTCATGAACAACTCCTATAACATCTGTAAGTTACAGGGAATTCATATGGTCAAAACTACTTGAAATTAATGTACTAAATAAGACAATACACAAGTTTATGAACTTACTAACTAACAGATCGGCACGCCATTTCCCAGCAACAATTTCAGCAAAGGGTTTAAACCTTATCTCAACATTAGGAATCTGATGAAGATTGACATCTACGGCTGTAGTTCCACCAGTCCATTTCAACTTGTACTTGTTATCCGATGCTTTGAAAAGTAAATCATTGTTCAAAACCTGAAAGTTGCTTAAGGTGTAAGTGGCATTTTCCTCTAGTATTTTCTCATAATCAGCCTTGTATGCCGTTGGGATCTGAACTTGAATATCAGTACCCTATATTCAACATTGAATCACAAATATTAGAAAACTTCATACCCATAACATATGTAAAAAATACAAAATGTATAGATACTACCTTTGCATCAACAATAACCATCTCTATGTGCTCCTTCCCATTTATAACCACTGTCCATTTGTCTCTAACCTTAACAGCAAGTTTCCAGAAGTCTTTCTTCTCGTTAATATCTCCTATGAATTCAAATGGTCTTGCCATAGCACCTGGCGTAAAATAAATATTGTGAAACAGATCTTTGATTCGAGATATCAAACACATTAAAACTTAATAAGTAAAGGAAGTTTAAAACATTTCCATTACTATGTCTATTATTACAATGTAAGACCTTTTACTCAATAAAAGGAGTAAATACCAACCCCTCATTTAAAACTGACTTAAGCATATTTCATCTTATAAGTCCATATTTCAGCTTATTATAATCAAACTTCTTTCTATGGATCTCTTCACTTTAGATTTAAACATGGTATATGAAAGGATGAAAAAAGTCAACTTATTTGTTGCAGAACAATAAAACTGGAAAATGAAATAAACTTTATATACTATCTATGAACATGTAGATACTTAATAAGTAAGAAAACTTAATGACTAAGATATATTAGGACATCTCAGCCTCCATATTAACGAATATAAGTAGTAACCATATATTTTAGCTTAATATAAGCAAAACATGATTGAAAGGTTTGAACATCACCATTTTTGTTTACAACGAAAACAGAAAACAAATCTATAAAAGGATAATGATACTACATTTTTTTTTGATAATGAATCGTAAATTGGTAATGGAAATAAAAGGATGAACGAAAATTTACCAGCAAAAGGAGTATGAAAGTTTAGATTTTTTTGAAAAGTATGAGGATGAAGCTTTCTTTAACTTTGTTTATGTTAGAGTAGCTAGACTGATGTTTTGATGTAGTAGAAAATGATGGTTAGATAAAGCAAGTGGCAATATTGAGAACAGTGATGTATTGAAAAGATTGAGCGGCGGATTTGATTGGTTAGCTTCTGAAATTGTACTTTTGAAGAAACCAAATGTGGCCTTTTACTTGACATAACAGTACATGGTACTGTATTTAGTTTGATTAGAAGTGTACTCTACTTTAGGAAGAGTAAATGATCTAAACTATAATAAAATGACATCATCAAAAGCTAACTATAATAAAATGTCATCATTTAGTTGCAAAAAGTAATTTTTTGACATTAATTACCCCCCAAACGGTGACGTGGCAGAAGGGTAGTGTGGGTTAGTAGTGAGTTTTCCACAACGATCAGTTTTCTTATATTAAGAAGGATATCTTTGATATATTTATTTAATTAAAAAACTACTATCCTTCTCTAACATTTAAAAAAAATCTCAATTAAATTTTTAAAGTATCATTATCTCTTCAGTTAGTCTCTAAAATATATAAATATATTAAATTGTCCATAAAGTATATAACATAAGTCAATCTACTAAACACTATTAAGATGTTAATAATGAAATTAATAGATTTTCATATTTTTTGTATG
Organism: Medicago ruthenica; assembly: GCA_018208015.1. Classification (NCBI taxonomy): domain Eukaryota; kingdom Viridiplantae; phylum Streptophyta; class Magnoliopsida; order Fabales; family Fabaceae; genus Medicago; species Medicago ruthenica. The sequence continues at coordinate 23,143 of WNNG01000214.1, forward strand.
TTATTAATGAAATTAACATATTTCCATATTTTCTAATGTGGACTAGGTATTCTTTGGATGCTAAAATTGAGATTCAACTGCTGTTGGATTCGAACAAAAAATCTCTTATTAAATTTAAAGAGATAATTTATTATCTTATTCAAATATCCTTGAATAGGTTGTCATATATTTTCGAAAATAAATTGATAGATTTCATATAGTTTAGAGATTAATGATTAAATCTCTTAATCAATAGATTTTATATTTCATCCAAGAACGCTTAGATGAGATGACGCGAGTCTTTTCTAACTTAACCAAGGTATTGGTTCGAATCCAGCATGGGCATGCAACAGCGTTAAAACTCTTAAGAAGAGTTTGTTGTTTATGGGTCCCACAATGTTCGAGGGATTAGTCTTCGTAGTTGTGCGTGAAAGATATCTGGTTTACGCCGTAAAAAATAAATAGATTTTATATTTCTATCTTTTTTTTAAGGATATATTTCTAACTATTATATAACATACACATAATAATAGATAGAAATATTTTTGGCACCAATTGACATTACTATTATATATACAAAAAAAAACATTTATTACCAAGACTTTTGGCCTTTTCGGTAAAGTGTAAATAGAAAAAAAAAAGTTTCTTTTAAAGGAATAGAAAATTACTTATAACTGTTTCATAGAAAACTTGGGTGGATAAATATAGAGAAATGTTATTTGAACAACTATTTTTTAGACAACTTGTGGGAGAACAAAAATATATAAAGAAATGTAGAAATTGACACAAAAACTAAAACGATAAAGAGATAAATTAATAATACAATGTGAGTAGAAGAGAGAAAATTGTCATAAAATGGTTGTTCAAATACTATTTCTCTAGATATATGAAAGGTGATGCTAACTGAGTGTTCATGTGACACTAGTTAATAAATTTAAAAGTAGTAAATTTTTACCGAAAACAACAAAGTTTTTACTCTCAAAAAATTGAATATACTAGTATAACTTCTCGGATCACCATCCTATTCTTATCCGTCCTCAAGGTGTGATATCGAGTACTAGAGTTTGCAAATTTGTATTTGAGAAGGCTCGAGTCCATTATCCATTATACAGAGAAACAACCATAACTAACAACCATAACTGCTTGGAATGCAATAGCCATTGTGCGTGTTGATATTAAGAAATTTTAAGGGAAATTAAATCATTGGAAGGCTCACACCTTCAATATCATTTATGAGAGGAAGAACGAATGACTTATTGGCTAGGTTGAAAGGTATTCAGCATCGCCAATATACATGTATTTCTAATCATTTTCTTAATAATTTGAAAAAGAATCTCCAACTAGAGCTTGGTACTAAAGAAGGAAGACACTGCATGCATGGTTCCAGAAATCTAGATCTAGGAGGATTCATGGTGGAGAAAGAAACACAATGTATCATCACCTTAAACTACTACTAGAAGGAGGGAAAATAATATCATCATGCTTCAAAATACCAAGGGTGTTCGTATCGAGGACGAAAATAATTTGAAGAATATGGTCAATGCATTCTATGAAGATTTGTTTTAAAAATGATGTGAGAGAATGTGATTGGTTTCAAACAAAATATTCTTAATTACCCCCGAGTTCAGTCATGAAGAGTTAATCAAGCTTTCTAAACTTGTTTAGAGCGCATACTCTTTTCAATAAAAGAATGGAAAGTCCCCCATCCATACGATTTTCCTACATGTTTCAATGTCATGTTATTGGAAGGTTGTCGTCAACAGTTTGATTGATTTTGCTAAGTAGATATGAACTCTTATCCTAAAGGCGAGCAACCCTGAATTTGTTAATCAGTTTCAACCTATATCCATTTGTCATTTGAATTATAAGATTCTTACCAAGATGATGGTCAATAAACCCAAGGCTTACATTGCTCAAATCACCTCTCATCAACAAACTGGTTTTGTACTAGGGAGGAATATAAGTGAGAATATTGTTATCGCTCAATAAATTCTACATAGTACGGCTAAAACGAGAAGCAAAATTGGCTATTTTGCAATCAATGGAGATTCAATTTGAAATTCAAATGGATGTGATTATAATGATGAGGGTGAGTGTTGATAATATTGGATTTCAATGGAGAAGAGAGAATAACACAAAACGGCTAAGGTTTCATAGAATATCAATAGCTAACATTACAAAAGGTTACAAGAGAATGTGTATGTGTGTGTGTGTGTATATATATATATATATATATATATATATATATATATAACCTAATCGACCGCTAACTTAGTAAAATAAAAGCCTAGTAGTTTAAGTCCAATATTTATTATGTGAGAACTTGTGAAGTTAGCAAGGCCAATTTTAGATTTTTATTTGTATATTGTTTTTTTAAATATATAGTTTATATTTATTTTTTATTTTTTAATTATCATATTTTTAGTTTATCTTTCTTATTTTGTTTTTAATTTATCATATTTTTAATTTAAGTAACAAACCAACACACTTTTGAAACAAAGTGATTGGGGAAGTAGGACAAATCATTTGAAAGAATTTGAATTTGATTTTTAGTAAGAATAATTTTTTATCAGACTTTATTTAGTACATGATCGAATTCCAAATTACTATAATCTTCTTTCCCTAAAAACCGAAGGATAAACACAAAAAACGACACTTAACTTCGTCTTTTTTTTTTTTTTTGGATAGACTTACGACTTCATCTTATGTGTCTACGTTGCTGTTACTCCTATTTTTTTTTTTTAAGAATCTGTTACTCCTGATTAGTTTGTGCCTTCCAATTCAATTTAATAAAAAACTTTCAATAATTCTTATTCCTTTTCTTCTTAAATAAACTATCGGCTAAATATTGGACTTTGGTCTTTATCAAAAAACAAATGTTGGACTTTGGAATTGGATCTACTAAAACGCCGTTTCATGTTTTTTTTTTTGAATGTTGTTTCATGTTGTTTTTCTTGCAAGGATTTGACACTTCTGAAATACACACATCATACAAACAATCTATTGTAGAAACAAATAGCATCATTATCAAACACTAGTAGACACTTGTACTCAATTCCCTTTCGAAGTAATTAAATATTAGGTCACGGTAGTTACACATTTACTAAAATCATTATCAGACAGTAGCAATTTTTCTTTCTTACCATCCAGTAACTGCATTTTGATTTACAATACTTTATACATTGACGTGTTATTCCTTCTCCTCTCATTTCGCATTCTAGGCCCTTTATTGAGTTTTTCTCTCTATTTACTTTATACATAGACATGACTTATCTCCTAATCGAGTTTCAAATTATCAGAGTCCAATCATCTGAAATCTAGAGGTTAATACAAAATAAACATTGTAACGTTTATTTACTCTAAAGATTTCTTAATTATTTAAATATTTTTATATATGTTCTCTACTAAAAAAGTTTACAATGATTATCAAACTTGCTATCAATAATTTTTAGTTAGGCATCTTACTAAAAATATTCAATGGAGTCCCTAAACTTTTAAGTCTGTGTTTAGTATCACGATGAGTATGTCAGAATCACGGTAACCCATCATGATTTTGCATAAGTTACAAAGTGTATCTTTTAAATAATCACAGTGAATTGTCGTGATACCAAACATACATTAAATAAGTTGTAACTGTATCCTGTGTATTTAGAGACAGCGGCGGATCTCCTTGGAGATCCATAGGAGCCATTGCACCCCTAAGTTTTCTATAAATATCGTATTAGACATATTATTTCACATAATTTATGGTTGAAGCAGGGGATAGACAATCTTTCAATCTCCTAGCGGGCGTGAATTTTATCCCCCGTACCTTTTTTTTTTTATATTTCTATTGCATTAATAATATTTTATTCAAAAAAAATGTTCCTCTTAGAACTTGAACCGCCACCCCCATATTGTATTCAAGCAAATGAAACGCTACATCTTTTGATTTTGTTAATTTCTTTCAACAAATATCCCTTCAAAAAAAAATATTCCACAAATATTTTACAACCTCAACAAAAAAACTCAAGATCCGCCACTCTTTAGAGACCTAATAAAAAATTAGTTAAAAGTTCAGTCATCAATTAAAACCAGTTAAAAAATATTAATTACAAATTATGAACATGGTTATAGATTCAAATTTCAAATACAAGTTTTTCATTGATCAGAGATTCATTTGAAAATCTCCAAGCATTTGGACTCTCAGAAAAGTAACTAAACCTAAATAAATAATACAGAGTGTCCCTTGTTGATACATAGTTATCAACAAACTAAGGAAATATTCTGTGGTAAAAGAGTTTTGTCACGATTTATCACAAGGGGGCCCCTCACCCTAATGGAAGACAGTTATGTTATGTATGTTATTCCGGAAGAGGAAAAAATTAAAATACAAGTTATTTTTTTCTGCAAGAAAAAGTAAAAACATCCTCGTATGGAATACCGTGTGACTGCCAGAAATTATGGGGGTGTTTTTTCTCTGTGTTTGTACCAAACTTGTGTGAAATGAAAATGGATTTGAAGCAGCTTGTCACATTTTTATGGGTTTTCAAAAGTAAAAGTAGACATATAGGTCATTTTTTTCAACTTAATAATAATGCTTTTGCTGATTAAATCATGCATGCCCTACTTTAACAGCAAAGTTAGGTAAAAGAAAGCAACAAAAAACTAGCTAGCATAGCCCTCTGGATACACTGATGAATCACGTTCAAGGTTTCTTGTTTTTTTCTTTGTTTTGTTCACCTTAAGATTTATTTTTCCAAGCAAATTATTGTTTCCATTCTTTAAAGCCTAAACCGTGATCAAGTAAGTTGTCCTTTCTATTTTTCTTTCTCCTTTATTTCTTTCAACATGTCACTTTACCCGTCAAAGGCTATTTGAACGGTGGTTACAATTAAAGGAACCATGCACAAAATTAAAAATTGGTTTTCCGTCTAAACAAAGAGACATTAGGATAAATTTTATTAAATATACTAACAACGCATGTTTTTTTTTTGTTATGTAGTGCCCATTGTGCACATTTTAATAATAAAATAAAAGGGTTTGTCTAACATGTTTAACATTGCACATGTTAAGGCTACTAAAAGTAGTAACTTTTCATTGAAAATATTAATTATTTATTAAAAAGTTATACATTTAATATAAAATACACAATTTTTAAGACAAATTTACCATTCTAAATTTTTTAACATGTGTAAATTAAACCCTCAAATAAATAATATGAACAATTGGTCAAATTGGTAATGAGTCAATTTATATTTCACAAGGGTACAAATTCAATTTTGATGCGATAACCTCTTTGATTGAAATTGCATGTAGTAATTAATTTTATCAAAGCTCTTTAGGTTCTCCTATTTCTGCGAGCTTTCAGGACCTAACTTGCATAAATTTTTCTCATAAATATTAAGTAGATTTTGGCTAAATGGATCCTAAAATGTAAAAGTTTCTGTTTTATGGCGAAGGTAGTAAGGTGGATCTATTGCGGACTTTTTCTGACCTCAAATGTCACCAAATCCGAATTAAAGGGAAAAAGAACAATAATATTTAACTTATTATACTAGTATATGATTGTGACTAGCACAGCTGTGATGTCATAAATTTTATAAAAGTGAAAAAGTGATGGGCAAATTTTTTGTGTGAGTTCAATAGACTACCTATATTTAGAATATGATATTTACAAATTTCTGTCACGGTTCTAATGTGGAATGACTTGGGCAGCCATGCAAAACCCACTTCCATATATGTTGAAGACTTCACATGATGAACCACATGGTGTTTGGACAGTGATCGATTATTAGAGAATATGAATGAATTTGCACAATGAAGTAGTGGGGGGTGGGGAGGGAGTATTTATTGAGTCTCACCTAGAAGAGTACAATTTCAGTTGCAGTTTGCATCTCACACATGGTTTCTTTTTTCTATATCGCTTTAGATTTTAGTATGGTAAGGGAAATTAATAATGGAGTGTAGGTGTTGAGAAGTTTTGACCATAAGGGAAAGCTTTGATTCTTACAGTACCGTTCAACTTTAACCTTTCGTTCTATTTATTTATTCGGTAGGAATTTTCTTCTAATCAAGATTTTCTGCATTCACGCATTTGGGATATTGGTAACGGATTGATTAACATTGGATAGTGTAAAAATATGTAGATTTTAATTTTCTTTTATAGTTTAAAAAAATGAGTTTAAATTTGGACCTTCTTAAAAAAAAAAATTTGGACCTTCTTATCGTGATTGTATGGCTATTAATGCTCAAATGTGTGAATGTAAAAAATCTCAAATAGCAAGGAATCAAAATTCACTTGGGTTGGGGGTTGGACGAGATCATGCATGATGCATACACACTTTAATGATTATCATTATTCCAAACATTACAATAGAAAGCAAGTGAAAATAAAGGCAGCATGCAATTGAATTTGAAGGACACATGAATATCTATTCAAGATGCCTCAGTTTTTTTTTTCCTTTGTATATTCCGGCATTTTGTTTTTGGACGTTCTTGCTTTGTAAAAGAGACTAGAATATTTTTGAGTCGGTGTCTTGAAATTGTAGGAAGTTTTTAGTATTTAACTTTAATTGATACGGTGGTAGTACCTTACTCTTCTTGGTTTTAAAACTTTTCTCTTTTGGTGGACTAAAATAAAAGATCTATACTTTGTCTCATGTGATGACTAATACTAGCTTGTTCTAGGAGAGCGTGTGTTTTTACTAAGAAAATGGTCTTCAATTTGACAAAAATAATTCTTGTACAATAAGATTACCATGTACCATAATTCTACATGTGATTTTCAAGTATAAACAACTAATTATTTTAAGGAAAATGTTAACGAGTGTCTCTAAAACACTTTTTAAGGACCATAAATAGTACTAGTAAATATTTATGTAAATGCATGTAATCAATGCCTTGAAAATCGAAATATTTAACTTTTTTAAAAAATAAATGATTATTTTAAAATGCTTAAAGAATGTCTCAAAGACACTAGTTAACAAGACCTTTCTTTTAATGATGGAGAATTAGTAGAAAATTTGGACAGAAGACTATATAATATAAATTAATTAATTGGATACATACATGATCTTAATTTGTGTTCTAAACTAACTTTGATAAGAATATCGAAGATTTTGAGTTTTTCACAATTACAGTATTATTGCAAGTGTGATAATTTTCCATAATGTCAATGATGGCAGATATTACGCAATGATAACCACAATGGCATTTTCGTTTTTTATCCCGAACAAAATAAGAGACAACTATCAACAATAGATCAGTTCAAATGATGATGGGCTTGAACTTCTAAAGCATGTGGTTAGGTTCAATTTCTAGCTCATGAGTAAGGAAAAAAATCAAGTTTAGATCGTGGAGAACCCACCTTGTGTGTCCCGTATATTCCTAGTCGAAACTAATCACTCTTAAACCGCGGTAGAAATTTCGTAACAATATCATGTTAAATAAAAAGAGGCAACTAAGGTTTAAGCTTGGGTTTCATGTTATCTTCACCCCATGATTAACCTTGAGTGGTTTGCCATTCATTCTATTCAATTGATTACTATAAGAGACAGACTTGTAGTGCCATATAAATCACCTTTACTCTGGTGATTTGATGAAGTAAATTGCAAGAAAGGCCGTTTACCAAGCAATAATGAGAACTTCTGCCATTAATTAAATATAGTAGCCACAGCCGTAAATTTTCTTCAAATGCCTAAATATTCGTTTATTATCATTTTCTAAATTGAGTGTCACATGGGTAGGTTTTTTGAAAACCAAGGATTTTTTTAGGACAATTAATTGGGTGAGTGTCACATGTCATATACAATACAATAATACTTAAAAATCGTTCAAAACTTCGACAATAAGTAATGTCATCGTCTTCAAGTAGAAGTTCAGGCCCATACGTTACAAGTTATAACTGAGAGAGTAACTTTATTGGTGTTGATTTAATAGAAAAAAGAGAAAATAAATATAAATTGAGTTTTGAAAACTAATATTCATTTCCTTTTCTTTTCTCCCGAATTGTCATTGATGGGTTGTCATCGTAGTCGCAAAGAAGAGTAATACATTGAATTTCTACTTGAGGGGAGCGCACCAATCATTATTAAAATTTCGAACAATCTTCAAATATTGATACATTGTAAATCATATAAGATGCTTCCCCACCTAGAAGCCAAAGTTTTTGAGTTAGAAATTCCTTCTCAACTTATTATAGCACAGCCTCCTCGAGTCCTTCTTTGCCATTTTTTTTAGTAGGAAGGAATGAACTTGGTACTCCAGAGTTTACAAGTCACACACTACACACCAACTACTTGTGTTTATACCCCTCGTTTAACAATTGAACAAATGAATTATTGGTGCAATTTTTCTCTCTGCAAAAGTATTCAATTACCACTTTTATTCATGTGTAATTAATCGTTGATATATATATATATATATATATATATATATATATATATATATATATATATATATATATGAGGGTGCTAACTTAAACCAACAAAAAACATGAAGGTCCAAGTTAGCAAAAATGTACACATTTTCATTTGGACAAAAAAACCAATATCGACTTTAGTAAATCAATTTAAAGTAAGGGATAGTTTAGTAAATTTCATTTAATTTTATTTTTCAATAAAAAAACATCCAAGTTTCCTAATTTTCTAGAAAAATTACTAAATTATCCCTCAAGCTATTTGTAATAAAATAAAGGCTTAATTAATGATTTGGTCTCTTAAGCTATTTGTTGGTTACATTTTGGTCTCATAAGTTATTAACGTTTTGTTTTGGTTCCCTAACATATACTATGTTAGCCAAATAAATTATTTCTGTTAACTTTTGTCAAAAAACGTTAAAATTCATCACCAAACCCAAAAGTTCATCACATTCATCTTCAAACCCAGAAAATTCATCATGTTCATCATCTCCCTTCATGATCTTCATCTACAAAAATTACAAACCCAGATCAAAGAACATCATAAAACGAAATCAATGATAGCCACTCCATGTGATTCGATTTTGTTAATTAAAACAAAATCAAAACTTACAAACAAAATCAAAACGAACGAAATTACAAATCAATATTCAATTTTGTTAATTAGATGTCCCTGTTTATGATTTTTTGTGGATTCGATTTTAATTTTTCTGGGTTTGTTTTTGATGTTAGTGTTTCAGGAGAAGACGAAAGTGCATAGAAATTAAATGGATTTATTGTTGTTACGTTTTTGGGTTTATTGTTCAATGTGACTGAGTTTATTGTGCACAAGTATTGAATGTGACTGAGTTTGTTGTTGAATTTATGAATTTATTGAATCTATGGTAGAGACCATGATTGTGTCGATAGGGATGATGATGATGGGGTTGAAGACAATATCCATTGATAAGGGTTGTGTAGTGTTTGATATCTAAATCGATATTCATAGATTTCAACTCTTCCATCATACTTACTACATCATCCACCTTACCCAATTTACACAAAGAGTTCGACACTTTCATGTTTCATTTTTCGGGGTTGGTTGATGAAGGGGAGATGAGGAAGGCGATGCATTTTATGGGTTTGAAGGTGAATGCGATGAATTTCTGGGTTTGATGATGAATTTTAACGTTTTTTGACAAAAGTTAACAGAAAAGATTTATTTGGCTAATAGAGTATATGTTAAGGGACCAAAACATAACGTTAATAACTTATGAGACCAAAATGTAACCACCAAATAACTTAATGGACCAAATCATTAATTAAGTCTAAAATAAAAGTGGGTCTAAGTTAACAAATTGATGTAAGTTAACAAATATGTTTTAATGAAAATTACTAAAGTAACCCTCAAGCTATTAGTTTTAAATAATAAAGATGAAGAGTATTTTTGTCCAAATGAAAATGTTCACTTTTGCTAATTTAGACCTTCATGTTTTTTGTTGGTTTAAGTTTTATATATATATATATATATATATTAAAATACTCACGTATTGATGGAGTTTGAATAGAATTGTAGTGGAAACCCAAATATTGCAGCAATTGAATACTCAGAGATACAAGTTAAACTTGTTCATTCATGTTTTAATAATCTTGAGGAATAAATATTTGCTACACCTCAGTCATCAGCGGAACCAGAAATTTTAAGTAGTGGGGGCAATATTTTCATATAAATTTCTAACATTAAATATATTTAAAATATTACAATTTTTTTGTGGATTTTCTTATTTTAAAATGAAAATAGAATAAAAAAATGTTTCAAAAATATATTGACTAGAACTTTTTTTTTTTTGAGAAAGAAAGAACTTTTATAATTGTTATTATTATTTCAAATAATAAATAAATCAAATTTAGGTATATAACATTATAGAAGTACTGTTTTCTAAAAATGAAGCTAAATAAAAGAAACAAAGAGTAGGAAAACACATAGGGGAGAGATGCACGTATTATTTATAATATGTAATCCAGTTATCATACTCTATCATCGTATTTATAATACTATATGTATATGTATGTGCTGGTGCTGGAGATCTATGATGAGTATTATATAGGATGGATACGAGAAACTCAAAAAATTAGTGGGGGCACTTGCTTGCAAACTGAATTGATGAAAGCCTATACAGAAAACCCAATTTTGAAATAAAGTGCGAATAAAAAAGACTTGTTACCTATGATTTACTTCTACGTTGGTTCAAAAGTTAATGTCTGAAAACATCTCCAAGCTTTGAAGATTCTGATTTTGTACCAACATAAACTGTACCTTGTATGGCAATATTAGGTAACCATCTTTTTTTTTTTTTTTATTAGTGAAAAGAAGATAAAGAACATCCAACACCTAAAATCTTTACTTTGTTCTTTATACCACTTACATCACAGTTCACACTCATTGATAAACCAACGCTTTCATCAAAGTCATTTAACATGACAAGTTTTAAAATTTGAACTACTCAAAATGTGAAAAGCTTAAAGGAAGGAGCAAGAATGTTGAACACTATAATAGCTTTATATATATATGATATGATTAAATTAAAGCTATGATAATTTTCAAACACAAATCATTAGAGGAACCTTCACCCTCAAGATACATTACAAAGAGGTTTTCTAGTGACCAAACCAGATCTACAATGCAAATGATCCTCTCTTAAATATCACTCACAGACAAAAACAAAACAAAATAATCACCTGTACAATATAGATGAGCAGGAGTAACATTCAACAGCAGAAAACCACATAGAATCTAATTTTCTATTGATTACAATACATATGGACTATAAACAGATTATTGACTGCAATTTACCTAAAGTGAAAAAAAATCATGTTCTTATTCATCTTGGCTTCAGGGTAAAATGATGTCATTGGTCATCATTGTTTATCTTGATCTCTATCAGTTGCTCAATTGGTTGGCGGCATATAGGGCAATTGTTTGATTGAACCCGCAAAGCTTTTGCACACTCACTGCACATACACTGAAAAATACAACAAATGTAATATGAAAATAATCAAAATAGTGAAGTGGATATAATGCAACATAATACACATTATGTGAAAACCAAACAAACTAGTAATGATACCATGTGTCGGCAAGGTAAGACAGCAGTATCCTTTGGTTCTGTCATGCATATTACACACTCCTTTCCAGGATCATTACGACCGAAATCAGGTGCTGTTGAGTTACCAATTCCATACAACTCTCTGAGCTCATAACGAACTTGATTGATCCATAGAATCTGCCTAACTACTTTAACCTGCAAAGGACCAGTGTCACTGTTTTTCTCTAAGACAGCTTGAGTTATTTGCATGTGAGGGGATGCATCTACTAAGGAACTAGCAGAAGTTTCATGATCTGCCAAAGGGTTTGTTTCGGCACATATTACAAGGGGAAATACATCTTCTTCAGGTGAGTGGTTTGAAAGATCATCCAACTCAAAGAAACCTAAGTCTATGCCTGTTCCTGAAGGCTGACAAAATTTCTGTCCAACTCCTTTCTGGAAGGGGAACGTGATTGGCTCAAACGCTTCGGGAAATAGAGGAACAAACCTACATTGATGTTCTTCTTCTCTGGCTAAGTAGAAGATTGTAATTCTGGTCATTACAAATAAAAGGAGCATTACAACATTAGACAAGCAAAAAGAGATTCATGCCATCAATGAAGCACTGTCACAGACACACATATAGAACACGACTGATACATCGACACCAGTAGTAATTAAAAAAAATAAAAATAATTAAAAGTAACAACATATGTCGGTGTCGACACAAACACGTGTTGGACACATGACACGCCTTCAATATTTAGTGTGGTGCTGCTACGTAGCATTTCATTATATACATTCGATAATCATTCAATTATTTAAATATTTTCTTCATAATCAGTAAAACAAACAAACAAAATGGTTGCAATTTTCAGCTCTAAGTCTAACCATCTAATTGTGGTTTTAATCTGTTCTTTCATTGGCAAGTGAATTTGTCAGTATCTAAGTCATTTGATGCTTTCACATATAAAAAAAAACTGCTGAGAATGAAATTACACACAGAAAAGTAAAATTGAAGAGCATAAAGAGTTGCAATTGTGAAAATTGGGTTATTGTTCTAAAACATGACTGAATATTCAATTGTGAAAATTGCATTATATTGACAGGAGCAGTTTAATTAAGATAAACAGAAACTAATAGCCTAATTATTACGCAATGGCGAAAATAGACCGCACAACACTTTATAGCTTTTGCAAAATCACAGTGGCTCACCGTGATACCAAACATGCAGTAAGAAAAGTAGAAAAGGCATTAAAAGACGGACCTGCCAGGAAAGAGGGCATCGAAAACAAAGGAAATCAAGTGGTGATCGGGATTGTTGGGATCCCGGTAAAGCTGCAGAGTGTGTTTATGCAAGTTCACATCATTCCTTACCTTCTTTGCAGTTTCATGGTCAGTGTATGGAGGTGGTGATGGTTGAACAACATTTACATCTACATCAAGGGGTTGAGTATTTGTTGTTGCATAGAAAGGGTGGTGAGGCTGAGGCAGCATGGAATTGGCAGGAGTGTATCCATTTGAGTAGTATTGATGAGGAGGAGGGAAGTAACCTTGAGGAGGCTGTGGCTGTGGCATCAAAGGCTGAGGCTGAGAAGAGTTATAATAGTAAGGAGGTGGTGGATAGTGTTCATGGTAACTATGTCTTCTTCTACTTATGTTTCTGTTATTACTCCATGAACCACCCATCTCACACTCACTCTCTCAACTGAATTGGAACAGGATGGTGTGTGTCAACTCCAGATCCAATTCTTTTTTCTTTTTTGTGTTCTTTCCACTAACACAAAACACCACTTGCCAATTTTTAATCCTTGCTTCCCTTTTCATCTTTTCTTTGGCGTGTATATATTTACTTCATAAATATATTATAAAAATTTGCAACGTGAAGAAAAAAAGTAAAAGCCAAATATTTTTTGTATGATTATTTAAGTTTAAACACACACGTAGCTTGTTAGGCTAAGGATTGGTTTTTCTTGTAAACTGCAAACAACGTAGGTGCTCCGGTTGAGGTTCATGCTTTAATCTTAAGTTGAAATTACTGTCAAAGGTTTAATAAGCACTTAATACGGCTAATCTCTTTTAAGACAGTTTGGAAGAAATTATGTTTATGACATATTCATAAGCTATATGCAGCTTATTTTCTCGTACTCACCAAAATAACTTATAAATACAGCTTATATAAAAGTACTGTTTGACTATTTTATATTTTATTATAGAAAAAAAAAACTTATACATAAAACACACATGTCATATGATAGGTATTTATGCTATAAGTGGTTAGAGGTACATTTCACAAAAAATTGTCACTCGGATTTGAAAATTTCTTCACCAAAAGAGTTGACTGAAGATGTATGACATGAATCGACCATTAACTAAAAAATAGCAGATTTTTTTAGTTTTTTGCTTAAAAAATGAACAACGTAAGAAATTGATTAAAGTGGTGGATAAATTTGAAGCAACAAAACATTATGGCAAAAATGCACCAAATGTCCTTTATCTTATTTATTTGTAACACTTAGGTCCTTTATCCTTTTTTTTTTGTCTCAAATCAGTCCTTTATCTTTCCAAACATCTTTGTAAAAAAGGTTAAAGTTGCAAGTTTTTGGAAAGATAAATGATTGATTTGTGACAAAAAAGGTTAAAGTTGCAAGCGTTTGGAAAGATAAATGACTGATTTGGGACAAAAAAAAATAAAGGACCTAAGTGTTACAAATAAATAAGATAAAGAATATTCGGTGCATTTTTGCCAAACATTATTTATGTGTTTGTATTGATTATTGAGCAAAGGTAGAAGAAGTCTAACGATTAATAATACTCCCTCCGGTCCTATATATAAGAAAATTTTCAAAAAAAATTTTGGTCCTATTTATAAGAAAAAATCACAAATTTTAAGGTATAGTTATTGTTTAAAAGACTTTTATACCCCTTATTTAATGTTTGTCTTTTTAAAATTAGTAGGTGTATTTAATGCTTCACAATTTTTTATGAGGGTATATTTGTAAAAATATTCAAAAAGTTACACTAATTAATGAGTGTATTGGTTTTGATGTTTTTTGGTTTTTCTTTTTATAATAAGGACCGGAGGGAGTAATACACAAGGGGCGAAAGAGTATTACAAGTTGTTCGATTATTCTACTCCAAATGTTACAAAACTCAAGTCAAGTTTTGAACTATGCGGATGATATAATAATTAACTAAAGATATTCCCAATGCATAGCTCTTGTGAAGTTAGTAAACGTTAGTGATACAACGTTGAGGGTTTCAGAAAACAAGAACAAAATGATTCCAACAAACCCCCCAGATAATATAATTGAGGTCCAATCAATCCCCACTTGCACAACCCTTGCAGCCACAATGAACACACTCTATAATCTTCTCCTCCCTGAGCTGCTTGGGCACTCTGCAAACACAAGTGGTGGCGAAATTGTGATCGCGTGGCTGTATGCACCTCAAGCAGCATAGGCGTTCATAACCTGGCTGCAATTCAGAAACTAAAAATCATTACTCAATTACTTATACAGAATAAATATCACTACTTGAAGAAAGCATGTATTTCATTTTCAACAGTTCTTAGAAATAAAAAGTAGACCAATCAACTGAAGGCAATCAAAAGACAGTAAACAACAGTGATATTAGTGATTTTCAGAATATTCAAACAATTTTTTATCACAAGTAACAATGACCTTGTAACCTCTTGGAATTTTTTTTTTGGTCTATAGTGTCGATATTAATAACAGACGACAATACGAATCTCCAATTGTAAGAGTAGATTTAGTTTATTTCACAATCAAACACATCCTTATAGATAGCAACTACGATGAATATGCAGTTAATCTTTGATGTCAAACAATTGCTTTAGCAAAGGGGCATTAGCTCACACTTTATATCTTCCTATATGGAGCCAAAACTAATGAATACATAAAACAACCATTCACTATTAAACAAGTTGGGCGTTACCAAGATACACGCCATTTGGTCCATTCATTGAATATTCATCTGGCCCATTACAATTGTGTGTCGGCAAATTGTGGTAGAATCTACAAAATCTTAAGAGATTTAAATATAGAAGCACAAGGTGATTAGAATTTAAGGCAGCCGTATCATTTGCAGTCCTATCGTGTAAGTGGTTAGAGAGACATATCCATATGCTTAAGGTTACTTCACCAAGGGTTACAACTTCCTACTCTTGTGGTGATAAAAGGCAAGTGTTGGTATCCCAGATATGGATTTCTCACTTCTTCCTGATCGTACTTATTCTATCTCCCCTCAAATGAAATTTACTTTCCTATAAAAAAAATAAATACAGAAGCACTTTCACATAAAAAAATACCTTCTTCCATTTTGCAATTAGATTGCGGTCAGCATATCCTTGATCTAAACAGAATTCATACAATTCTTTAGAAATTTCCTTTCTCTTATGGTAGAGGTCGAATACATAGCGGCTCTTCTGGTGTGCAATTTTAAATATAGGCCACAGAGTCTCACATTTTCTTTTGCCATCATGTGGGTCATTCTCAGCTGCCACATAAAGGATATAACAATATTATTACTTTCAAAGATTTTAGAATGAAAAAGAATACAGTAAGGACTAAGCATAACGTATAGCATACAAACCTTCCCTCATCTTTCCTTGAAGTTCACGAAGTGTAGGCTCAATTAATTCCCAGCCTTCTGGGTATTTAACTCGGCTTGTCTTTACTTTTGGCATTTTTATCTGTCAAAGGAAAATATGATATATAAGGTTCACTTTACATACATTCTAGCAAGTAACATAAATGGAACTTCAAAGGGACAAGCTATGAAGTTGTTTATAGGTCTATTCTACTAATGTTTAGTTAAGAAGAGTTCACTTGGTTAGTTAGGTTAAGTTAGTTAGTGGATATAAAAACAAGACATGTTGCCTATAATTAAGAGGGAGCCTTAGAGAGTGAGCTATCCTATCAATTGTATAGAGTTGGAGCCTTTTGGCATTGGCAGAGTCTAGAGTGTCTCTAATACTCCAGGTGTTTTACTGTAAATTCAGAAATTTTCCCCATTTTATCCAATAATAGCGGTTGGTTTCGATCAACTGGAATCAGAGCTGGTTGTTGGTGGCTCAGAAAGGGCTACCTACGGAGGGGCTGACCAGAAAGGCCGAGTACAGCGTTGTAGAGTGAAGCTGTCCGGATGTCGGCCCTCAGGGACGGTGCTACGGTAGGGGATTGGATATTATGGGCGCGCAAATTCCACATCAGGCAGGTAGTCCGGAACACTAAATGGAGTATCTGTGTGACTTGGTTCACTTATATATATATATATATATATATATCAAGAAGTGTCCCTTCATAGCTAGCTTTTAAGGGAGGGTACTTATCAAGTTGGTAAGACAAAGAAAAGCCATTTCCAAAATTAGTTATTTATAAACTCAAATTAACTCATGAAAACAATTAGGGCCCGTTTGGATCGGCTTATTTTTTAGCTTATGAAAAATAGCTTATGCAAATAAATAAGCTTTTACGTTAATTCATAAGTTCTCATTAACGAAAATTGTATCTTCATAAGCTGTTTTTTCATAAACTACCTTGACAAGCTTATGAATGATATATAAAAGCTTATTTATTTGCATAAGCTGTTTTGCATAAGCTCAAAAATATGCCAATCCAAACGAACCCTTAGTTTATAATGTTGGCACACACTCGCACTACTCTAAGTTCTGAAATAAAGTGACCACAACAGGACATCATAAGAAAAGACACAACACAAATATGTTGAAATTATTCAAGACATTTTGATACACAGAATCCATTCTTGATGATTGACAAACCTTAAGCAATAAGCATCATAAACTACAAAGACAAGAATAAAGTTTAAAACATAAAGAGAAAAGGAAGCATGAGCATAAGTTTAATTAAAATCACATAGGAAAACCCTAAAAAAAATATTGAAGAACAGGCAGTGTACTAACCCTCAGACGACAATAAGCAAAGGTGAGCGATGGTTGGTCACACAACTGCCGGAGGTGACGGAGTTTACCTGTCTGCGACAACCGAGAAGAAGACAATAGCAAACGATAAATAAATAAATAGATACTCTTAATAATAAACGATTAATTAACTCGGTAACCAAACACACCCTAAACTTACAAAGAGTAAGACCCAACTAGAGGTGTCAAAACGGGCCAGCCCGTATGGGCCGGCCCGAAAGCCCGAAAAAAATGTAGGGCTTGGGCTTAAAAATTGCAGCCCGAATTTTTCCAGGGCTTTTTAGCCCGGCCCGTAAAAGCCCGTACCCCGTTCGGGCTACGGGTAGCCCGGCAGCCCGCATAAACAAAAAAAATTAGCTTTGCTTATTGGATTTGCATGAGTCAACTTCAGAATCTTCTTAATTTCGTACATTTTTTGCTTGAATTTCTGCATTATTGTTCTGTATAAAGTTTTCATTTTCTTCTTCAAACTCATTTCATTTATTGTAAAGGTGAGTTTTATTTTTTTAAATCAAAATGATCTAATGTTTTAAGTATATTTTTATCAAAAAGGTGAGTTTTTATTTTTATATTTTTGGATTCTGCCTATTTGTCACTACTACCAATAATCACGTTCTGTTATTTCCCAAAAAAAAATTCCTATGCTAAGATTTTTTTATATTACATGGTACAACTATGTTAAAAAAAAAATAAAATAGGTGCGTGCGGGCCGGCCCGAGAGCCCGGGAGCCCGCATAGGGCCGGGCTCGGGCTCTATTATTCTAACCCGAATTTAAACAGGGCTTTTTAGCCCGGCCCTAAAAAGCCCGCAACCCGCTCGGGCCGGCCCGAAACGGGGCCGGGTAGCCCGTTTTGACAGCTCTAGACCCAACCCTTTTTTGGTAATCAACTACAAGACTATGCAGTTCTTTTTCTCGTTTTTTTTTGACAAAACCTACATAATCGTTGAAAGAAAAAAAAAAACTTAACCACCTATTTGATTTGTGAAAAAGAAAAGAAAATATTTTTGTGATATGATATTCAAATTTCAAATATGGATGGATAAAATAGTCGTAAATTAGGGGGTGTTTGTTTCACAATTATTCCTTAGAAATAATAAGGGTCATCTTATTTTTATTTTTCTTTTAATGTGTTTGGTTCGTCAAAATAGAATCATGATCTAAAATTTCAGAACACAAACTTAGGTATCGTTTGGCCTGACTTTTTTACGGTCTAAAATTTACTTTAAAACAAAGTTAAAATTAAGGACTTTAAAAAATAAGTTAAAGTTGTTTGGTTACTTTATTATTTTTAGTTTTAAAGCTCATTCCATTCAATTTTATGCATTCTAAAAAAAAGTACTTTTTTTAATAAGTACTTAATAGTAATTGTGTTTGGCCTACCTTCTTCTTAAAATTGTAGAGAAGTAGAAAAAAAGTAGGGCCAAACGGTACCTTAGAATTGGAGCTCAAATTTTACCAAAGAAATCACAATAAAAAATAGATGATCAACAATTTATCTTTCCTACACCCTCTGGTGCATAAAATAGAATTGATTATATTGTAAAATTTTACGAGGAGTCAAATTGTCTTTAGTAGAAATCTTATGATTGAGAAGTCGTTATACAAACAAAGACACCTTCGATGGAGTTGTACTATTCCAAATGATATGCAAGAGAAGAAACGGTTCACCGGGATCAAGTTGCCAATCTCATTTACCAGACTTGCTTCCTTGCAAAAACAATTGTATACGCCAACAAACAACACTCATTCACCTTAAACCAGAAACTCATTGCTCCACATGCATTCTCCAATAACATTTACCAAGAGAATGTTAAACTCCCTAACTCGACAGATCCCTAAGTCACCACTCTTCTGATCAAGACACACCTTATCCCACTTCACCTGGTTAACTTTCTTAGTTTCCTCGCTACCCCCTACAAAATATATATTTAAGAAGAGATTTAGTAAAGGAGATTGTACATGTGAGAGCCTTGAAGAAAGAAAGTAGACTAGTAACGAGGGCAAGACAAATTTCAGAAGAACCAATCAATTACCTGATGAAAGATTCCTATTATTTCATCTAGAAAGTTTTTTCTTGATATGATCAAAGCATAAAGTACCAAAAACTTAAACGACGAGGGTTGCCTCCTATAGGGAGACCGAGATATAAATGGGAATATGACCAACTCTACCATTAAAAACAACCGAAACTTCCGCCAACCAAGCATTAGACACATTCACGTCCACCAACATACTTTTATGAAAATTAACCTTTGATACAAAATCATCTCAAACATGATAAAATTAGCTTTCATGGCCCTAATATTCACCCAAATGTTTACACCTAATATCAGTGTATCATCAGTAAATTGCAAATAAGAAATAGGCACGACTGCTGAAGAACCATCTTTATACGTTGTGTATGAACCAACCACAACTGAAGTGTTCAACATGAAATTCAACCATTCAACAACAATAAAAAAAAGGAGACAGAGGATATTATTGTTTAAATTCCATTTCCAAACTAAACTCATCAGTTTGGCTTCCATTGATTGACTAGGATCGAAGCTAATGCTGAGCTTATATACTCCATGGTCCGTCTTCTTCACACAACAAGAAAATTTATTTTGACCATCACCGCATCTAGATACTTCCACTCAACTGAATCATACCCGTACTCAAACTTTAAATAAAACAAGCTTTTTCTTCAACTTTCTCGTCTCGTCGACAACCTCATTAGCAATAAGAATCTCATCCAAAATTTGCCTCCGCTTAACGAAAACGTAGGTTGGGTCTCAAAAATTGCACTACCAATAACCAATTTCAATCTATTGATCAAAATTTTAGCCAACACTTTGTACATGCACCAAACTAACAAAATTGGCATGAAATCAAACAGTCTTTGCAGGTTGACATCTTTCAGAATCAGAGCAATAAACATACAATTTGACTCTTTTATTAACTTTCCTTTCCTGTGGAACTCGGCCAAGAATATCATAAAATCAACTTTGATTTGCACGTTGCCCTCACATCTAACCCATCCATATCGGAAACATGATTCCGATGACAAGTCTTCACACTACCTTTAATTAATTTAAGTTTTTTCCTTAAAAATAAAACCACCCCAAACCCACAATATCATCAGATCTTCGATGCTCGACCACAAACTCTTTATAGCCTTGAAAATCCGACCAAAATTAATTCTAATTAAACTCATATTTGAGATTTTTCAACTTCAAATTGGTACTTTAATTTCATTCAAAATTGATCAGTTAGTCTTTATTTTATTTTTTTTTTTCTCAATGACGAGTTTTGACTTTAATTGATTTTAAAAGTTAAGCGTATAAAACCTCTAAAAAAAGTTAAGCGTGTAATATGAACTTATTTTGGGCAAGGACAAAGCAAAGAAATCCATCGTTTGGTCTACTAAAATCCTGTTAATCTAAAAAATTTCTTCTCAATATAATTTCACTCATTCTACATTGACTATTACTTTTTTCACCAAGCTCATTTCTCGCGCACCCATTTTTTTTTTTTTTACGAAAATGTCTATGTAATTTTCGTATTTTGTAATCCGAATTGAGTTTTCTCATGTTTTAGGGTGAAAAAAATTATTTTTTACCAATTCGGATTTTATAATCCGAACACCCCAAAAAATAGGGTGCATTCCTTTTTTTTTTTCAGATTATAGAATCCGAACACACCCTAAACACCCTTATTCAAGGGGAAAAACAGTTCGGATTATATAATCCGAATTGTACCAGCACAAATTATGAGTCTGTTTGTAACATAGACAACTATTTTAAGGACCATTTTAAACTTTCTAACTCACATCCTTCTGATTTAGTTCATTGTTAGCTATTCCCAGTCGAAAATTCGGTTTTCAGGCTACTTGATCATATTGCTCCGAAACTTTCTCAAAAATTCAAAAAAGAATCAAGGATCAAGACTCTCGTAGAAGAGACTTCTTACGAGACTCTGCCCCTCAAAATCCAAAATTCTATCGTTTAGACCCATTTTTCATATTTTTGGAAAAATCCGAAAAAATTTGCATTAGTTTTATTTGATTTTTAGAAATTTTTGGTGGTATTTTTATATATTTTGATTTTATTTGACATGTTTTATCATTTTTTTCTTTTTTTTTTTGTTTTTAAAAGCGAAATTCGCAACTGCTGAAATGAGAGAGATTCTGATTGCTGCTTATGTATAAGCATATTTTAGATTATATAATCTGAACACATCCAAACTGTGTCCAGATTATATAATTCAAAACTCCATGAACATTTTTGTAAAAAACATAGGGCGCGTGAGAAGGTAATAAGATGATAAAAGTAATACTCTTCCATGTTTATAGAATAGGTCTCTAACGATTGTTTTTTTTTTTTTGCCAATTGGACAAACAAAAATACACTTCGGCCTTTTCAATATGGACATCTTAAATTATGTGGAGTACTTTAAAATGTCTCTTAAAAAGTTCTTGTGGCAAATGCTTACATGCATTCCTCGATTATACTATAGCAAAAAAACATGCAAGATGATGAACCAATTCTAAACACGTAGAATGAAGTATAAGAACAAATTTAAGAATTTTTTTTAGTAAATCCCAACTCCTATTCATTGTTCACACTTCTTCATTCTTGTCTGTCATATAATCTCCCTTGGTAAACATAAAAAAAAAATAAAAAAAAAACTATGTTACAGCAATACATGCAAAAAGAAAATATAAACCCAGAATTAAAGAAGAAGAAAATGTCACTTCCAACCCATGACAAACAAAGTGTAAAAAGTCAAATTGAGCAGAAATCTGGCCTCATTCTCTTCCGAACTGATATAGAACCTCTTTGATGATCCCTGAAGATTTTGATCTCTGAAGAATCCCTCATATCTTCAAGACTAATATACTGTTGCTTAACCATCTTTAAGGAATTATGACACCCCGTGTCATGAATCCATATATAAGGGTGGCTAGTTTCATCATAGGAATACAACAAGTTCTTCAAATTCTCACCAACACTGCCATTCCTAGGCATATATGCCTTATATATGTTTTTACATTTTAGTCTCTTTGAACACCCTGGCTTCAATGTATGAATCTTTTTCAGTATTGATCCCACCCTTATTTGCAGCTCCACTGGCTTATCACTTAGGTTCCATATCCTTGTCCCGAATCCCGAGCCTTGTGCTTGGTCACGACAGCCGTCAAAGCAACCACCAACTCCAAGAGATGGAAGGCTAAAACCTTGCACTTTTCCCATGAGAGACTTCATGTGTTTCTTATTCTTGCTCATTGCATATGCAATATGTTTCTGTGCTGTAGATACTATGAGTTGGATAACTCAAAATAAAGTTTAGTTCATTTGTGAATCAAGGTGTCTCATTTT
Source organism: Medicago ruthenica (assembly GCA_018208015.1). Taxonomy (NCBI): domain Eukaryota; kingdom Viridiplantae; phylum Streptophyta; class Magnoliopsida; order Fabales; family Fabaceae; genus Medicago; species Medicago ruthenica. The sequence continues at coordinate 45,909 of WNNG01000214.1, forward strand.
TTTATTGTTAAGCTTAGCCATGAGGCTATGATCATAGAATAAAATAAAGTATGTGCAGAATTGCACTTTAGAAACCTTACAATTACCGAATAAACTGTTAAGCCCTTCCATCAAGGAATTGGTAGGGTCCCTTGAACCCCAAAATTCAGCAACAAGACGGTACAAAAGTTTATTTGTGACTAAAGTTTATAAAATTGGTAGTGTATAGCTTTTCTTTTGTTTCTTTGGGAATAAAAAAGAGACTATTGGCACCAATAATAGGTGTTCAAAAGTTCATGCTGCCTCACCTTTATCACAAGGACGGTTGCTTTAGATTTAATCAATCTTGAATAAATAACATTCTCATGACAAGAAATTACAGCACCTCCTTTTTGTGTGCGGTGTGCATTGCCTCACCTTCGCGGCCGAATTCTGGATTACCCGGGTTCCCTTCCCATGAAAATCGGAGGGTTAACACCAAAAAAATTTATTTACACTTAATAGCATGACAGCGAACATGGTATCAAGCATGGCCCGAGGCTGTTGGTTACAACAGAAAATAGGTATGGTGGTTAATGTTGGTTGCTGCAAGTTAAATTCTGTCAATTTTTGGTATAAAATTATTAAAAATAAAAGACCTAAAAACGATTTTCACTTTTATTTGCTTTATGAACTACAACTGATGGCGATTTTCGCAAGTGTACGAAATCGTTCAAGTAGTAAAGTTAAAACGGTAAACCGAGTGTCGAACACAAGGACTGCGTTAACGATTAGAATGTAATTCTGAAAACTCAATTGAACAAAAGGGTACGAGGTTTGTTTGATTGTTAATAAAAGAAAAGTGCGTAAAGTAAAATAGGTTTGAATTTCAAAGATAAAAGCTTGTCAGGGATGAGCTTCACTAGACTCCGAACTCAAGTTAATCACTTAACAACGATCACTGAACTTGTTTAATGAATCACAACCTAATTCTCTTAAATACTTTTGCCCTAATTCCTTAGCGACAGAATCTTTAATTCTAAAGTAAACCCTAATTCCTTAGCAAGTTTTACAAATTAGAATTAAGCATGAACGGATTCGAATTACTAAATGGTTTCAAGGGTTTGCATCTATTCCTAGATTACAAAGGCGAGAATTTCTTATCTTACGCATTCATAAATTCCACTTTCGTTTCACAATATGAATCATATATCAATTTAAAGGTGATCAATCAATAAAAGCATTAAGCACAAAGATAAGAAAACATGATTCAATAAAGTCATTCAAGGATCAGATTAAGGTTACAAAACAAGAGTCATCATCTAGCTAATCTCATCCCTAACAATGGAGAATTTAGCTACTCATAATTGGATTACAAATTAGCTTAATCAATAAGAACATAAGAACATACGTAAACTGACTATGAGTTGGATGGAGTGGCCACCGCTTCAGTTCCTTGCTCTCAAAATCGTGCTTCTATCTTCCAATTTTCGAACCCTTCATCTGAAAACGCATCTGGCTTTTATAATCCTTGGTTCTGAAACTGACCCATCGTGCCACGACACAGGTCCATCGTGGCACGATGGCCTCATTAAAACCCAGGTCAATGCTATTAAAGTTCCATCGTGGCACGAGGTCTGCTTCCATCGTGGCACGAAAACTCCAGTGACAAAATCAATTTCCAACCTCTTCTCATCGTGGCACGAGGTCTGCTCCCATCGTGGCACGAAAACTCCAGTGACAAAATCAATCTCCAACCTCTTCTTATCGTGCCACGACACAGGTCCATCGTGGCACGATGCTTGAGCTTCTAAACATCCTCAGCTTCTGAACATTTTCCAGCTTCTGATGACCTTCTTCTCATCGTGCCACGACATAGGTCCATCGTGGCACGATGACCTTCAGACGCTGGTTCCAGTTTTGGTTTCAGACTCAGACTCTGAAACTTCTTAAAATCTTTCAAAATCCTCCTGTTCCATAATTGCTAATTCCTTCCAACCAAGATTACTTTCAGCAAAAGAAACCAATGTAAAGACTCTCCAAAACGTACAAAATAACATCAAAAGGGGATAAAACTAAGACATGACTCAAGGTCATCACAACCCCAAACTTACATCGTTCTTTGTCCTCAAGGAACCTACTTGTGCATGATAAAATAACAGTAATGCGACAGCTTACCAACCAATGATATTGTCAAAATCTTCACTCCTTGTCGGTGTATTGATGTACCGGATGCCTTACCTCGACCAACAATTCCGCAACTCCTCGCATAAATTTGATTTAAGGTACTCATAGTCGACATACAAACCACCATATTACCATAGGCTTGAAGCACTTCTAAACTGTCAATCAAAGTCATAGTCACATACACACTTTTACGGTCTTTTGGTTATAACGGGGCTAGGGTGAAGGGTGGATAATTTTTGGAAAGTAGTGTTACAACAAACATGGAGTTAAGTTCAACTACTTGGTAAACAGATTAAACAATCATCAAGTCCCCCCCTCTCATTTTTCATCATTTGAGTACTAGAGAACTTTACTTTTGAACAGGATCGTCTTTTAAAAATTTTCTGAATTTTTTTTCTGGCACCATTACGAGTGCATTTTATGAGACATCACATTTTTTTTTCTTTTTCTTTCTTTGGTTCTCTAGTACCCCCACCCCAAACTGAAAATGTTGCTAGTTCCAACAGCAACCTCAAACTTAAACTTTGATAACACCTACCACTTAACTCCAAAATCAAGGGTCATACAACCTATAGGTTTGCTAGGTATTGTGGTTTGTTACAGAACAAAAAGGGGTCTAATCCTAAAGGCTCAAAATGGCTGTACAAAGGATAATTGAAATACATTTCAAGGTAAGCTGAAAAAGGCCCTAGGTACAAGCACTTATCCTTAATGTGTATATGACAAGACCAAATGACAAATAAAGAAATACCGCAAGTTCTCGAAATGACAGTAGTATGGAATCACTCAAATATGTAAAATTAAAAAATTAAAATGTGGCTGCGACCTTACAGGTTGAGATTTCTGGGAGTTGCGGTTCTCTACTTATCCACTTGCCGTGCACTTTGTATGGAAACCATAGGCATCATCCTCCTCTGAACATTTTGACATATCATTGGATTGACAGCTGGTACAAAACTGGTACTTTTCCACACAAACAAGTAAATTCATTAATAATAAACAAAGACGAGTAGTACAAGATAGGGGGATTACACAGAAAAACACTAGAGTCATCAAATGTCTTAACAAAACAAAAGAAACAACAGAAGTAGAAACAACCGAAATAAAAAGAACAGGAAACTGAAAAATGGAGAAACGGCTGCTGATCACATGTTGTCATCTTCACCACCCTGCTGACTGGCCAGGTCTCGGAATAACTCCTCTGCACCCTCCTGACTGGCCTCCCTGCCTCTGTAGTAGTCAGCTCGCACCCACTGCTCTCGGGCCTGAGCCCTCTCTCGCTGGTCCACGAAGTACTGCTCCATACTGGCCTCCGAGTCAAACCTCTGAAAGGAATTGCTGAAGCGTGGTTCTTGTTGGTGCTGAGCTAGGGCCTGAGAGAACTCCGCTCCAAAAAATGGACCGTCTACATAGTGCTCTGAGGATGTCTCTTGGGCCCAGCTGGCCATCCCGCACATGTAATCCAGCAATATCGGATGGAGTGGTGCGTGCTGTGGTGGAGGCTGAGATGGCTGGGCAGCGTCCTCCTGCATCGGCTGAGGAGCCTCCCCCTGCTGGCGCGGTGGTGCTGGTCCCCTATGGTTGTCTTCAAATTTACCATAGCTTGATCGTTGATCGGCCCCTTGGATTTCAGCATGATATCAGTGTATTCGACGGGGACATTCTCCTTCTTGCACAGAGCACTGATTAAGCAGCAATGTCCAAGTGCCAAAGGATGCTTGTGATCTGCCATCTCCTTGAGTCGGCGAGCCAGCAGGCGCCCCAAATTTATTCCGTAACCAAAAATCAGGGCTTCCAAAATAAACAGCCTGGACATGGGTAACTCTGAGGTGGAAGAAACACTCTCCACAGATGAATGAATGAATGAGGCCCACGCCTTGTACTCCGGTTTCAAGTCCACTACATTCAACCGGGTCGGGAAGCCAGACGCTTGTGAGCGCACATAATCCACTCCCGGTTTCCCAACCTCCTGCAGTAGCTGAGTGAGCACATCATCGTTGGGGAAATTCATCCTGTTATCCCTCCTCATCTCAACGTGACGTTCTTGTGGTGCAGTCAAACCCAACAGATCATTGATCGCTTCAGGGCTGTAGTCAACTTGCTTCCCCCGGACATAAGAGATGTAGTAATGGTCCTGGTGATAAGCGTTGGCAAAAAACTCCAGCGCGATAGTCCGGTTGCTCTCGGCCTCAATCATACTATTGAATTTTTTCCATCTCAACCTATCGAAAGCTGCCTCAAAACCAGTGTACCGTTGCAAATTGATGAAATCAAACCTTCTTTCTCCAGAAAACTTGTAACCCTTAATTTTCTCAAACCTATCTGCATGTTCAGGTGTTTCAAATTTTTGGTAAGTGGGTTCATCGGGTGAAGGTGGGTAAGGTGGTATGGTTGGTTGAGGGGGTGGGGCTCTCCGACTGGTTCTGGTGCGTTTGGTGGATGTTGAGGCCATTTTGGAGGTGTTTGGTGAAGGAAGAGGTGGGGTAAGGCTATGGATTGAGGTTGTGGGGATGTTTGTAGATGATGGGAAAAGTTAGGAAGATGTTGTTGATGATCAAAGGGTTGGAAGGATCAAAATTTCGCACAGTTGGTGTCTGGAGAAAATTTGGCAGAGTAACCTTAAGTTTTGTGAAAAGTGGCAACTGATTTGCAGACCTGGTATTTAAAGAAAAACATCCATCGTGCCACGAGAGAGTGCATCGTGCCACGATGGGTTTGCAACGGTCAAATTTTTCCAGGTTATGCCTCTGTCGTGCCACGATAGACCAGATCGTGCCACGACGCAAGTTGTAACGGTCAAAAATTTCTGGAACGGCCACCTATCGTGCCACGATCAGGGGTTCTGAGGAGTTGTCGTGCCACGGGAAAAGTGTGTCGTGCCACGAAAAATTCCGTAAGTTTTGAAAAAATTTTGTTCCCATTATCGTGGCACGACGGCATTCTATCGTGCCACGAAGAATCCAGTAAGTTTTGACAAATTTTGTGCCCATTATCGTGGCACGACGACATTCTATCGTGCCACGATACATCCAGAATGGTGAAATTCACAAATTATTTTCTTTTCCTGCAGCTGGGGTTTCAAAAATTTTCAGAATCAACTACAAAAACAAAACATTACCAGAAAGACAAAAGGATACTTAGTGGGTTGCCTCCCACCTAGCGCATGTTTAACGTCCCGAGCTTGACGCCCCACTTGATCAAGTGGATTTTAGTTTAATCGACTCGGTCGGCCGTTCAAATTCGACTCCAAAGTACGGTTTGAGCCTTTGTCCGTTGACTTTGAAAGGTCTGTCCGAGTATGGGTCCTTCACTTCCACAGTTCCATATGGGAACACTTTCACCACTTTAAATGGTCCTGACCATCTGGACCGCAATTTTCCAGGAAACAGCTTCAACCTGGAATTAAACAGAAGAACAAGCTGCCCTTCCCTAAATTCCCTATTTTGAATCTTTTTGTCATGTCATTTCTTTGTTTTTTCTTTAAAAATCTTGGCATTTTCGTAGGCTGAATTCCGGAATTCATCTAACTCATGGAGTTGAAGAATCCGGGATTCGCCTGCTTTTGAGAGATCAAAATTCAGGAATTTAGTGGCCCACAAAGCTTTGTGCTCTAATTCCAATGGTAAGTGACAAGATTTTCCATAAACAATTTGAAAAGGAGACATACCTATGGGAGTTTTGAAAGCAGTTCTGTATGCCCACAGTGCATCATCCAGCTTGACAGACCAATCCTTCCGTGAGGAATTCACAGTCTTCTCCAAGATTTGCTTTATTTGTCTATTTGAAACCTCCACTTGTCCACTCGTTTGAGGATGGTACGGTGTAGCAATCTGGTGATGCACATTGTACTTTTTCAGCAAAGTCTCCATCTTCCGGTTGAGGAAGTGGGTTCCTTCATCACTGATTAACGCTCTAGGGACCCCAAAGCGTGAAAAGATATTTTTCTGAAGGAAAGAAATTACTACCTGAGCATCATTGGTCGGCGTGGCGATAGCTTCCACCCACTTAGAGACATAATCCACTGCCAACAGAATGTAAATCTTTGAATATGAGGATGGGAATGGTCCCATAAAATCAATACCCCATACATCAAAGATTTCCACTTCCAGCACAGGGTTTTGACACATCTCGTTTCTTTTGGAAATATTTCCTGTGTGTTGGCAGCGGTCACATCTCTTAACATAGGCAAAAGCATCCTTAAACAAGGTTGGCCAAAACAGACCAGATTGGAGCACCTTTGCAGCTGTCCTATCTCCACTAAAGTGACCACCGTAATTGGAGTCATGACAATGCCACAACACTTTTTCTTGCTCTTCCTCAGGGACACATCTTCTTAATAGCCCGTCAACCCCCCTTTTATACAGATAAGGCTCATCCCACACATAATACTTACAATCGTGCAGGAATTTCTTGCGTTGTTGGGAATTGAAATCAACGGGTATCACCTTACCTACCATGTAGTTCGCAAAGTCTGCAAACCACGGCACCATTGTTACGGCTAAAATATGTTCATCTGCAAAGAGGTCCTTGATAGGCCTCTGCTGATCAGTTTCATCCATCTTCTCTAGTCGGGAGAGATGGTCAGCCACCGTGTTCTCTGATCCCTTCTTGTCTCGGATTTCCAGGTCAAATTCCTGCAACAGCAATATCCATCTAAGAAGTCTCGGTTTTGATTCCTGCTTAGAAAACAAATACCTTAGAGCAGCATGGTCAGTGTAAACAATGACTTTAGACCCTAACAAGTATGATCTAAATTTATCAAAAGCATAGACAACAGCCAAGAGTTCTTTTTCTGTAGTGGCATAGTTAAGTTGTGCTGGGTTTAAAACATGACTAGCATAGTAAATGACATGCAACAACTTATCTTTCCTTTGCCCAAGAACTGCCCCAACAGCTGTATCACTGACGTCACACATTATTTCAAAAGGTAGTGACCAATCGGGAGCAGTGACAATGGGGGTTGTTATCAGTTTTTGCTTAAGAGTGTTAAAAGCATTCAGACACTCATCATTGAATTGGAAAGGTGTGTCTTTTACTAGCAGATTAGTAAGGGGTTTTGCTATTTTTGAAAAATCTTTGATGAACCTCCTATAAAAACCCGCATGTCCTAAAAAGCTCCTAATGCCTTTTTCATTGGTGGGAGGAGGAAGTTTTTCAATAACTTCAATTTTTGCTTGGTCCACCTCTATCCCTTTGTAAGAGATTCGGTGACCAAGGACAATTCCTTCTCTCACCATGAAATGACATTTTTCCCAGTTTAGGACCAAATTAGATTTTTGACACCTTTCCAATACAAGAGATAAATTATTCAAACAATTATCAAAAGAAGAGCCAAAGACAGAAAAATCGTCCATAAAAACTTTGATATGTTTTTCAATCATATCGGAGAATATGGACATCATACACCTTTGAAAAGTAGCGGGGGCATTGCACAACCCGAATGGCATCCTCATGTAAGCAAATATCCCATAAGGACATGTGAAGGCTGTTTTCTCTTGATCCTCAGGTGCCACCGCAATTTGGTTGTATCCGGAATACCCATCCAAAAAGCAGTAGTACTCATGACCCGCCAACCTTTCGAGCATTTGATCAATAAACGGCAATGGGAAATGATCCTTTCGAGTAGCTGTGTTTAACCGTCTATAGTCTATGCAAACTCTCCAGCCAGTGACAGTGCGGGTCGGGATCAATTCATTCTTCTCATTCATCACCACTGTAGTACCACCCTTTTTTGGAACTACTTGGACCGGACTCACCCACGAACTGTCAGATATAGGATAGATGAGACCAGCTTCAAGTAACTTGACCACCTCCTTTCTAATCACCTCTTTCATGGTAGGGTTGAGCCTCCGTTGTGGTTGGACCACCGGTTTGTAGTTCTCTTCCATTAAGATCTTATGCATGCACACAGTAAGACTTATACCCTTCAAGTCTTCAATGGACCACCCTATGGCACCCTTGTGCATTCTCAGGACTCTCAGGAGCTTTTCTTCTTCAAGTTTATTCAGGCTTGCATTGATAATGGCTGGGTACTCTTCTTTATCACCCAGGAACACATACTTCAAATGAGGGGGCAGTTGTTTCAGCTCAACTACCGGTACTTTCTTTGACTTTTTCTCAACAGCTTCTTCATTCGGATGTAACTCCTCCCATTTAGTCGGTGTGCGTCGGTGATAGGACGGGAAGGCTTCTAACATGGCTAGAACATCAACTTCTCTAGGATCTTCACCTTCCTCAACAACTTCTGCTGATGAGCTTAATACTCTCTCAAGTGGTAAAGCTGGAATTTCAGCTTCAAACTTGTCTTTCACGATTGAGCTAAGTATGTCAACCCGGTAGCATTCCTCCTTTTCTTTCGGATGCTTCATTGCTTGGAGAACATTGAGCTTCACCACCTCATCGTCAACCTTTAGAGTCAACGTACCATCTTCTAAGTCAATCATACATCTTCCGGTTTGTAAAAATGGTCTCCCCAGAATCAGCGGTATATCCTCATCTTCTTCCATCTCAAGAACAACAAAGTCAACTGGGAATATGAATTTGTCAACCTTAACAAGTACATCTTCCACAATACCATAGGGATATTTGTAGGATTTATCTGCAAACTGCAAAGTCATTCTTGTATCTCTCACCGTTCCAATCCTCAACTTCTTGTAAATAGATAAAGGCATTAAACTTACACTTGCTCCAAGGTCGATCAGTGCTTTCTTGAAAGTTCTATCCCCAATGGTGCAAGGAATAGTAACACTTCCAGGATCTTTGAGTTTCTTTGGAATTTTTCTTTGTAACACCGCACTACACTGTTCAGTGAGCATCACATCCTCATCACCAATGCTTATCTTCCTTGAAATGATGTCCTTCATGAATTTTGCATAGGTTGGCATTTGTTCGAGAGCTTCGGCAAAAGGGATGTTGATTTGTAACTTTTTGAACATCTCAAGGAATTTACCAAAACTCTTCTTATCTTTTTCTTTTTTCAACCTTTGTGGGAACGGTAGCTTAATCTGTGGCTTTGGTAACTCATTTTTCTTTGGATTTTCTGGTTCTCCAGCCACCTCTTATGGTGTATTCTCCCGGACTTCAACTTGCACTTCAACTAACTCGTCGGATGACTCACCCCCACCTTGTGTATCTTTAGATTGTTGTGAGTCTTCAACTTTTCTGCTCCTGGTCATGACTGCATTCACACTTTCGTGTCCTTTGGGATTGGCAACAGTGTTGCTAGGCAGATTTCCGGGAGGTCTTTGTGCAATTTGTTGGGCAATTTGACCAACTTGAATCTCGAGATTTTTGATTGAGGCAGTGGTGTTCTTTTGTGAGGCCCTGGTTTCTTGAGTGAGAGAGTTCACGCTTGATGCCATTGCTTCAATGGCCAATTCTCAGTCAGCTTTCTTTGGGGGAGTAGGATTTGATGGGATTCCTTGTTGCGGATTCTGGAAGCTGTTTTGTGGAGTTTTCCACGAGAAGTTTGGGTGATTCCTCCAGCCTGGATTGAAAGTGTTGGAATAAGGATTGTTCTGCTGACGACCCCCTTGGTTACTAAGGAAATTCACCGCTTCTACTTGAGCTGCATCCATGGGTACATCACAATGCATGGTAAAATGAGGACCTGCACACCAATCACACTTCACAGTATTCATTTGATTAACCGGAGCAATTAGAGGTTGGCCTATATTGAGAGCTGCCAATCTCTTTGTTACTTCAGCTGACACTGCTTCTTGAATCTGCTTGCTAGTGAGTATGTTCTGAGCATTTTTAGCTTCAAGTTGATTCAAGTCTATGAGTCCTCCTCTTGTGCCACCTGTTCTGTCATACATCTCCATTTGTTCATTCAGAGCAACCGCTTCAATGACTTTGATGATTTGAGAAGCAGTTTTGAAATTGATGGAACCACCAGAAGCTGTGTCGAGGACTTGTCTATTAGAAAGGCGTAGACCATTACAAAAAATCTGCATCTGCACTGTGCTGTCATAATTGTGGTCTGGACAGGCTGACAACAATTTCTTGTACCTCTTATAAGATTCTCCAAGTGATTCTCCATCCTTCTGTTGGAAGTTGGAAATGTCTTGACGCCTGCGCACAAACAATGCTGTAGGAAAGAACTGCTCCAAGAACTTGTCTTCCATCTCATTCCATGTTGTAATACTCCCAGCTGGTAGAGAGTCAAACCACTCCTTAGCATCATCAGTTAGGGAGAATGGAAACAACCGCAACCGTTTGGCTTCTTCCGAGTTCCCATCCACCTTCGTTGTCTCACATATCACAAAGAAATTTTTCAAATGTTTGTTGGCATCTTCATTGTACTTCCCAGCAAAATGTTTTTCTTTCAATTCACGGAGTAGTCCTGGGTTGATCTCAAACTTGTTAACCGTCACAGGCTGGTTAGCAATGGTCAACCTGTTGCGGTTTCGATCACGGGCACCATAATCTCCGAGGAGTCTCTCTTCAGGTGGAGGAGGAGGTGGGTCTAATTCCGCCATCCTTTCAACAACTTCTATCTCCTCAGTGACCTGTTCGTCTGTGTTGATCTCAATTTCACTCGTCCCTTCCTTCTCTCTTCGCTTTCTTAATTGAGCTACTTTGCGATTTGCACGGCAAGTCTTTTCAATTTCTGCGTCAAAGAGAAGTTCAGTTGAGGCCTGGCCTCGCATACAAGATTAGACAAACGTGAGTTATTGAGAATGAGAAAAAATAAAAAAAAATAGAATTTGTAACAAGCAAAAGTAATTTTATTGCAGAGCAAAAAATTTCAATTGAGTAAAAGAAATTACAATTCAACAGTTAATTGGCAGTCCCCGGCAACGGCGCCAAAAACTTGATGGCGATTTTCGCAAGTGTACGAAATCGTTCAAGTAGTAAAGTTAAAACGGTAAACCGAGTGTCGAACACAAGGACTGCGTTAACGATTAGAATGTAATTCTGAAAACTCAATTGAACAAAAGGGTACGAGGTTTGTTTGATTGTTAATAAAAGAAAAGTGCGTAAAGTAAAATAGGTTTGAATTTCAAAGATAAAAGCTTGTCAGGGATGAGCTTCACTAGACTCCGAACTCAAGTTAATCACTTAACAACGATCACTGAACTTGTTTAATGAATCACGACCTAATTCTCTTAAATACTCTTGCCCTAATTCCTTAGCGACAGAATCTTTAATTCTAAAGTAAACCCTAATTCCTTAGCAAGTTTTACAAATTAGAATTAAGCATGAACGGATTCGAATTACTAAATGGTTTCAAGGGTTTGCATCTATTCCTAGATTACAAAGGCGAGAATTTCTTATCTTACGCATTCATAAATTCCACTTCCGTTTCACAATATGAATCATATATCAATTTAAAGGTGATCAATCAATAAAAGCATTAAGCACAAAGATAAGAAAACATGATTCAATAAAGTCATTCAATGATCAGATTAAGGTTACAAAACAAGAGTCATCATCTAGCTAATCTCATCCCTAACAATGGAGAATTTAGCTACTCATAATTGGATTACAAATTAGCTTAATCAATAAGAACATAAGAACATACGTAAACTGACTATGAGTTGGATGGAGTGGCCACCGCTTCAGTTCCTTGATCTCAAAATCGTGCTTCTATCTTCCAATTTTCGAACCCTTCATCTGAAAACGCATCTGGCTTTTATAATCCTTGGTTCTGAAACTGACCTATCGTGCCACGACACAGGTCCATCGTGGCACGATGGCCTCATTAAAACCCAGGTCAATGCTATTAAAGTTCCATCGTGGCACGAGGTCTGCTTCCATCGTGGCACGAAAACTCCAGTGACAAAATCAATTTCCAACCTCTTCTCATCGTGGCACGAGGTCTGCTCCCATCGTGGCACGAAAACTCCAGTGACAAAATCAATCTCCAACCTCTTCTTATCGTGCCACGACACAGGTCCATCGTGGCACGATGCTTGAGCTTCTAAACATCCTCAGCTTCTGAACATTTTCCAGCTTCTGATGACCTTCTTCTCATCGTGCCACGACATAGGTCCATCATGGCACGATGACCTTCAGACGCTGGTTCCAGTTTTGGTTTCAGACTCAGACTCTGAAACTTCTTAAAATCTTTCAAAATCCTCATGTTCCATAATTGCTAATTCCTTCCAACCAAGATTACTTTCAGCAAAAGAAACCAATGTAAAGACTCTCCAAAACGTACAAAATAACATCAAAAGGGGATAAAACTAAGACATGACTCAAGGTCATCAACAACCATGAAAATACTAGTCGATATTTGTTAATTTAAAAACATTTCTAATATAAAACAGAGGAAAGTACAAACATTAAGATTAGTTGTCGATTAGAATAGGCAATGCACATATGCATGCTACATTGCTGTGCTAATGATTGTAAATTGGCAAAAATAGGGTTAGAATCAACCAACCATAGATTTTATATAACACGTTTTAAAAGAATTGCATTTTGATACAGTTTTAGCTTCTTTTTTTTGACAAATTATACAGTTGTAGCTAGTCCTTATAGTTCCAATTACGGTATGATACTCGCGGTGGTCAACGAAGAGCCAAATACCATAGTTACGGTATGATAGGAAAAATAGAACGCCTAAGTAAAAAGCACAAACCAACAGATAGAATCAGGAATAGTTCACATTATAAACTTTTCTGCTGTTAGACATATTCAATATCCTCATCTTGATAGTATAATTAACCATTTCTATCATAAACTACATTTCTAATGTTGGAACAATACAAATCACATGTAAGAAGCAACTGCTTAGAAGGTGGGGGGTGGAGCAAGAATTTACACGGGGAGCGGTTTACTTTTGTTGATTGTCTTGATCCTGATCTATCTCATTTACGAGAGGCTGATTTAGACCTACCGAAGGTTCAGTGACAATGAGTTGTTCTGAGGAAGATGTAGTGTCATCCATATCTTTTTCACATTCAGCCAAGGCCTTGTCTAAAGCAGACTTGGCAACTTTGGTAACACAAATCATCATAACCACTGCAAGTTACCAAAATTAACACTTCAGCCTGGCTAATCAGAACCACTACAAGTATTATCTGTTTTGATTTTTAGTTTTAAAAACAGAAAGAGTAAAAAATTTAGTTTTTTAAACAGTATCTTAATCTTAATAATATACACAAACAGAAGACTCTCGAGACAATTTTTTACAAGAGACAATCAACAAATGCATTGTTGCCACATCACCTAAATATATCATTTAATTTCAACTCATTAATGTCTAACCACAAAGAAGTGATTTACTGTTAAGTGTCCTCGATGTATGCCTAGTGTGATACTGTGATTGCTGTTAAACATTGTTGCTAATCAATAAACAAACACAACAAACTTTAAATCATAACTAACATATATTCTTTCGGTAATTTTCTCCATGTGCGTTAGTTTTACACAACAAACTAATCAAACAAGTATTTTTCTTTTTTAATTTTGAAAAACTAAACATTCTTTTCAAAAAGAGAAATCAAACAGGCCCGAGGGGAGTAAGAAGGACCAGCGAGAGACAAAAAGCACAACAGTTTCAAATTTCTATACTTATGAGAGCAAAGAATGTGACTTACCAGATATCACTAGACTAAAAATGATCATAGCCTGCATCCAGAAAAGAGAAATTTATTATATCTCAATTGAAGAGAACATTGAATAAATCCCGCCTATTCGATCCCATCAAGATAATCAAAAGATAAGACCCTCCAAGGCATCTTAGATGTTCATCAGAAAAAGATACCTTTAAAGGCTAATTAATATGGTGACGTCTAAGATAAGGAAGTGTCTCATATAGTGGACTGGTGCTTAAAAATGGTTTCAAAATCTAACAATAGCAGATGCCACTCCTTGCAAGTAGAAGCTCATAGTATTACCCGTCCTTCTGACAGAAATAGTGACCCAATAGGTGCTGATTTGTCAAAAAACCAGAAAAACAAATATTGGTGCTTCAAAACACAACTTGTATTTTTTTTCTCTCTTTGTTTTTGTCAAAACAACACCGATCAAGTCACTTTTTCATCCATAAGGACATGAAGGATTCTGAACTCTACTTAAAGGGGGTGACAACCTTCGTTGTCGAAGTTTTGAGCAGTTTTCAAGTATCAGTCTACCGTCGACCACATGAGACACTTCCTCACCCTAGCAACTATCCATTGATATATGTAATTGAGGATGGCATCTCTTACCCAACGAGTCTTTGAGAACTCTCCCCAACCATGTGTCACATCAGATATATCTTTGAGTGTTGTTCCAGCATACACAAGTGCCACCGTTAATGGCTGTGAAAGTAGCATTGGAGGTATTAAGAAATTGCTGTAACTGAAATGCCATCTAGTGAGCTTTAATAACACATAGACATTGCTTATAAAATAATTAACACAGATGTAAACTATCTAGTCTCTACTTTAAATCCAGGAGGGGAACAGAATCAGATGCATTGGTTGTTGTTGAGTTAAAAATTTGCACCAATGATGACAGCGATACAATATCAGATGCATTAGTTGTTGTTGGGTTAAAAACTTCCAATGATGACACCAATGTTGGGTTAAATTTGGACCAAATTTTGAACAAAACACATCAATTTTATTTGATCCACTTTTGCTTATATTTTGTAACGGAGTGAGTAACTCCTTATATTTTAAGTTTATTTTATTTACACTCTTGTAAATTAACACTTTTAATTTTCTGTTAACTGTATTGTTCCTTCCCCCTCCCTCTGCCATAGCGAGTAGCGCCTACACGGTGGTTAGAGTCACCACATACGAGAAGTAACTTAAAGAGAAATCCTATTAGAGCTAAACAATTTTGAATATTATAAAGCATTACAACAGAAATGCATCCCTATTTTGTTAGATTAAGTCCCCAATATACAATCAATAAGGGATGAAGAAGATACCATCATTCCTAACCAGGACGCCAGTGTGTATTCCCATAGTGGAACTGGAGTCACGGATAGGAGGTAATTTAATATGTTATATGGTAGTAATGGAACAAGCCGAAGCAGAAACACAATCTGAAAAAAATAAAGTCAGATATTAGTTAAAAAATGAACACAATGTAGATGTAGTACTGAGCAAAGATTTATAAGAACAAACCTTCTTAAGCAATGATTAGTGAGTGCCATGTATCAATAAAAAGATTTTAAGATAGGATATAAAGGTTGGCTTGGTGGTTGGTTTGGGGGAATTAAGGAGTGGAGTGATGGGGGGTCAAGGTTCCCTCCCCAACCTCAACAAAATACTAATAATACTAACATTTGCTGGTTCAAAGAAATAAATCATTTTAACTAAATTATATATAATATATATTGGTTCAAATGAGTCTAGCGGCAAAACTCACACACACTAAGTGCTGAGAAGTGGGGAATTGCGGGCTCGCACCCGCGCTCTAGCACATCAATGACCCTAGAGCCTTTTACCATGTGAGTTGTACTCGTGAGACTCATTTTAGCTAATTTTAGAGATGCAATAAAACCATTCATTTTCGTTTTCAGTTTCACCTAACAGCTTAAACTTTTGAGATAGTTAAATGTACAAACCTTAAAGCCAGATCTCTGAATTGCAATTGACACTGATCTAAACTGTGGATAATCCTTCAACTTAGAAGCAACAAATGATTGCCCAATCTGTTTAAAGAGACAAATATATGAATAAACAACCTCAGAGGAAACAAATAACTATACACATCGACCAAAATGGGGCCCGACTGGAAGGCACGTGAAATTTCAAGAACTATGTACATGAAGAAAGATGATCCGATACTAATCAAGAGAAACCTAAATAAATGAATATTCAACAGAAACCAGTGGAGTAGTTTTTGGCTTTTTGTAATTCCACAACTATAAATAAGTAAATAACTGCAAAACTTACTGTTCCACCGAGGAGAAATGCAGCTACAGCACCAATGGTTGCACCAACAGAATCAGCAACAATGCCAATTGGAAGGCCAAATAGATAACCACCGCCAAGCTAAACAAAAAAGAATTAGGTAAGGTGATATAACAAAGGAGATGTAAATTATGAATGAAGTGTTTATAATGCAACTGCATACACTTTATCATATACCAGAAATTACAAATGAATCATTTAAGAAGTGATGGAGGTGCTCAGGACAAGACTTGCATCAAACAATTGATAAAGGTAGTTTTATATAGTAAAAAATATAATACTCTATACGAAGTTTAACAAGGTTTGAAAGAAATACCGGTTAATTAAAGATACTTACTGTAAGTACTGAGGCTGGAACTGCCAATATAGTCAAAGGAATGTAAGCAACTGCCCTGAAAATAACCAATCGAATACAAGTGATTGAGTTCACAAAATGAGGCACTCAAGTCAATCATCATCCACATTAATGACCTAATATTAACAGCCATGTAACATTTTAATACACAAACTTGTATATATATACAAATACTCTTTTCTATAGTATTATGATTAATAGCCTATATTTGGTATTATTGTGGGTATGCCAGATCATGGTGACCTACCGTGATTTTCCAAAAGTTATCATTTGTAGCTTCTGCATAATGCACGGACTCATCATGATATCAAACATACACTACACTAACTAGAAACGGAAGCACGTGGACACAAACAAAATCAAGTATCAAGGCTATGAGATTGGCCAAAATACAACATGAGATAGTTAGCATGTGAAAAACTTGGTACTCAAAAGTTAATATTGACTTACAGAGCAAGCGGACCCCACGGCCCAAGGTCTTGATCAACCCATATCAAGAAATCCTTCAGAATCTGCATAGCAAAATTGTAAGGAGTAACCAATTTTTTTTTCATGAATTAAAATCCAAATTTGGTGCATGTAACGAAGAATATTATAAAAATGGCATTGCAGTATGAATGCATGAACAAGGGAGAAGAGAAGGATTATCATATGCAATACTATTATCACCTAGCTATGCTATAACTTATGAAATGCTATCTTATCTTCTATTGGACAAGTTCAATAGACTTGATTAATTCACACAAGACGACTACATTCAGAGATGAAATCATGAAATCCTTAACGTTACACAATTATGATCAAACCCCATTTGATAAAACATATGATTCAAAGCACGTAAATATGAAATGAATGAATTGAACCGAACCGAAATGCAGCACCCCATTAGAGAGAAGAAAAGAAAAAACCTTTTCAATTGGGAGAGTAAAGCAAGCGACAACAATAGCGGAAACAAGGAGGAGCAGAAGAGTGATCTTGAGAGCAGTGGGCCATGTCAAAAACATGTTTAACCTACGAATGAACGAATACGAGGATGTTTGTTTTGCAACATTCATTCAATCACCATAATATAGTATAATAATAATTTTAACCGAAAAGATATTATTAAATATTTATTTACGAGTCTCTCTCTCTCTCACCTTGTTGTGGTTTGTGCATACAAATTGATCAATCATGACTCGCAATACATTAAAATAATATTCAGTAACGATAAAGCTTTTGTTTTCAGATTTGTCTTCTGCTAAAAATGTTATCTCCTTTTTGTGATTGCTTTTGATCTTTCTTTGTTCGCTTTTGTGTTTCATAGAGGGTTTTGATTTATGTCCTTCCACTTTTTATTAGTACTTTTTTTCTTTTTATTAATATATATTAGGGTGTGTCGCGGTGATTTTCGGAGATCAAGCTATTGATTAGCGTTGACTCACTAATTTTATTTCACGACTGAACTTTTAATTTTTTAAAAGAAAATGGGAAAAAGTTCTAAATTACCACATTTTAAAAGATTAGGGTTCGGGGGTTAGTTACGTTTAGGGAAGGTGTTAGCACCCTAAACGTTCGTAGTACTCTACGAGAACCTCTTGATTTTATTTATTTATTTAGGCTATAACTTGCTTATTTTTTCTTTAAAGGAAGAACAGAATGAATTAGAATAGTGCGAAAAGAAAATAAAATGTTTTTTGTATTTTTTATGATTTGGAAGGACAAGGTCCTCT
Organism: Medicago ruthenica; assembly: GCA_018208015.1. Taxonomy (NCBI): domain Eukaryota; kingdom Viridiplantae; phylum Streptophyta; class Magnoliopsida; order Fabales; family Fabaceae; genus Medicago; species Medicago ruthenica. Next base: position 63,983 of record WNNG01000214.1, read on the forward strand.
GCCTACGTACCCGTGAGGGATCAAAACCTCGTAGTTCGGGGTAAAAAATGACGTTTGATTTGTTTGATGTTTTTTATTAGTTTTAAAAAAAGTTTTAAAGATAAAATAAAAAGCCAAGTGGCTAAATAAGATGGATTTGTGTTTTTTAATTTTGAAAAGGATTAAAGTGTGATTAAAGTGGATTAATGATTTTTTAAAGAAAATAAAAGAGAAAAAACGGACACTTGATTGAAAATCAAGGTTTATTAAGAAAAGATTTTTTTTGTGATTTTTGTTATTTGAATGTTTTTGTTATTTTTAAAAATGAACTAAGACTAAAAATATGAGCGCGAGGAAATTCCGTGGTGACGTTGGATCACCACGAAACCCCTTTGAAAATTAAACTAAACCTAATATTTTTGTATTATTTTTTTTTTAAGGCGAAATAAAATAAAAATAAATAAAGGACACAAAGCAAAATAAATAGTGTGAGTGTCAGTGCGAATTCTCATTAATATTTACATTTGCACCTAAATACATTCTAAAAGATAACAAAATAATAAATAAAAATAAAAAAAAAAACAAATGCACTAAGGATGAGTAAATATGCTAAAAATAAGGTGAAAAATGCATGAGATAAAATGCAAATAATAAAATAAAATAAAATGCATGATGTGTTAAAAAATTAAAAGCAATAAAATGCATGACACTAAATAAAAGTTAAAAAAATAAGCGCAAGAAATGGTAAAAATAAATAAAAAAGAAATAAAAAAGGAAGGGGGGTGCAGTAGCAGGGGATGGGGGTACAGAAAGCAATCAGCAAGAGCTGGTGTACAAAGAAGTTTGGGCCGCAGGGAAATGGGCCAGGCTTTGGGTCTCATAAAAAAAGAAAAATCTGGTTTTTTTCTACTCATTTTTTCCTTTTTTCTTCTCTCTTCTTCCTTTCTTCTCTCCATTTTCTCTCTTCTCTCACTGAAAAAAAAACACTGGCCAGAACAGAAACTCAGGCGCGGTGGTTAGCCGGCCAAGGTGGCGGCGCCACCGCGCCGGAGAAGCCAACTTTCTCCTCTTTTTTAAAAAAAACCGTTTTTCGATTCCTTTTCTCCTCCTCTTTTCAAAAATCTAATCAAATTTTCCAAAACCTTTTTTAATTTGAGAGGATCTAAAATTAAAATTCTCGGAAGAAAAGGAAAGACTACCTCTTAAAAGAAATTCGGTTTTGTGAAGGTGGTTGAAGGGTTATGGTTTGGTGGCCGTGTTTGGAAGGAGGCCGTACGGTGATGTGGTGGTGAGTTTGGGTGAGGCCGTGAGTTGAGGGTGTGAGGGAGGTTGGAGGCTGTGTGCGTGTTGGCTGAGTGTGGTGGTGAGGGAGGCTTGCGCGAGTGTTGTTTGTGGGAGGCCGGATGTGTTGGTAGGTGGTGAGGGCGTGAGTGATTATGGGTGGTGAGGGAGGAAAGCTGCGTGAGTTTTTGTGTGTGGTAGGAGGGAGTGAAAGGTGGTAGTGTGTGGAGTAAAGTTAGATGTGGTACTGTGTTGTGTTTTTGTGGAGAGGGGGGCTTGTGATTATTTTTGGTGTGAGGTGGTGGTGAATTTTGAGTGCTGAGTTGTTGTTGCTACTGTTGAAGTGTTTTAGACTTTTTGATTGGATCCTAAAAAAAAAACCTCTGTGTTTCTGATTATGTGATAAATGGCCGTGTCCTCTTTTTCTGATCTTGTGTTGCTGAATCCCTTTTTAACATGCCAATTACCATCACTAATGCTCATAAAATGGCTCATAAAATGCTTGGTTGACAAAATAATGACAATAAAACTCAATAAAAGGCAAATAAGTGACAACATAAAAACACATTAATTTTATGACAAAAGTCTTCTTCCAAAATAAAAATAATAAATAAAAAAAAGTCAGCTAATTAAAAAGGTAAAAAAGGAAGAGAAAAATAAATAATAAAAATGTTAAATAAAATAACAAACAAAAATATTTAAAAGAAAGAAAAGAAAAAAAAATAAAGATAGAAATAATAGTAAAAACTAAAAGACGGACTCGGACGAAATTTAAAAATAAAAAAATGAGGTATTTTAAAATACCTCCCTGTCGAAATTTCGTCTGAGACGACGAAAAATTCCGAACTAAAAGATGAGTAAAAAAATAAATTTTAGGTCAAAAATTGGGGTATGACAGATGCCCCTATTTAAGTCTCTTCGCCCGGAGATTCGAAGAGAAAATCTTTGATTCGACGGGTCGAAGGGACTTAAATACAGAGTACACCAATTTTGGACCTAACAAAAAAGATGTGGAATGCTCGTGATGCAAAGGTGAATGCAAGACGGCGAGGATGACCTGACTGGGGATAACACAAAACGAAAGGATACCCGAGTTCGTTAAAGAAAAGGGATCCGACTCCACTGGGGAATAACATAGTTTTACTGGGGAAGGGATCAACTATCGCATTGACAGCTGAGAAAGGAAATATGATATGGGAAAAGACACCGTCCACAAACTGCCCGTTTGTAGGGCTTGCCATTTGAGGTAAAGACCGGTATAAAAGTAACATGCCACTGACGACAAGAAATAAAGGTGAATGTCAACTGTTCGGGTTGTTGCCGAACTGCCATTGACGACAAGAAACAAAGGGTAAATGCCAACTGTTCGGATTGTTGCCGAACTGCCATTGACGACAAGAAATAAATGGTAAATGCCAACTGTTCGGATTGTTGCCGAACTGCCATTGACGACAAGGAGTAAATGGTAGATGTCAACTGTTCGGGTTGTTGCCGAACTGCCATTGACGACAAGAAATAAATGGTAAATGTCAACTGTTCGGATTGTTGCCGAACTGCCATTGACGACAAGGAATAAAGGTAGATGTCAACTGTTCGGGTTGTTGCCGAACTGCCATTGACGACAAGGAGTAAATGGTAGATGTCAACTGTTCGGGTTGTTGCCGAACTGCCATTGACGACAAGGAATAAAGGTAGATGTCAACTGTTCGGGTTGTTGCCGAACTGCCATTGACGACAAGGAGTAAATGGTAGATGTCAACTGTTCGGGTTGTTGCCGAACTGCCATTGACGACAAGAAATAAATGGTAAATGCCAACTGTTCGGATTGTTGCCGAACTGCCATTGACGACAAGGAATAAAGGTAGATGTCAACTGTTCGGGTTGTTGCCGAACTGCCATTGACGACAAGGAGTAAATGGTAAATGTCAACTGTTCGGATTGTTGCCGAACTGCCATTGACGACAAGGAATAAAGGTAGATGTCAACTGTTCGGGTTGTTGCCGAACTGCCATTGACGACAAGGAGTAAATGGTAGATGTCAACTGTTCGGGTTGTTGCCGAACTGCCATTGACGACAAGAAATAAATGGTAAATGCCAACTGTTCGGATTGTTGCCGAACTGCCATTGACGACAAGGAATAAAGGTAGATGTCAACTGTTCGGGTTGTTGCCGAACTGCCATTGACGACAAGGAGTAAATGGTAGATGTCAACTGTTCGGGTTGTTGCCGAACTGCCATTGACGACAAGGAATAAAGGTAGATGTCAACTGTTTGGGTTGTTGCCAAACTGCCATTGACGACAAAGAAATAAAGGTAGATGTCAACTGTTCGGGTTGTTGCCGAACTGCCATCGACGACAAGAAATAAAGGTACGCGCAAGCTGTTCGTTAAAGAACTGCCGCTTGGCATAAAGAGGGTGACATCTCTGGACCAGACATACTGGGGATGACACTTGGGGAGAAAGAGTCACCAATTGTTCATGATTGATTGACATGAAAAGCAAGACTCAGGGTGGTTAATGCAGCCATGTATTGAATGATGTTATGTGCATGTTGTGTATGCAAGAAAGTGTATATGCATGAATGTATGAATGTATGTAAGACAATACGACTTGTACGACTGTATGGAGGATTGACTTGTATGATGGTATGACTGACGAACTTGATGAGACAAGACTGGACAGGTGAGATGGAAAGTGGACCGTCGACGCAGTACAAACACTCAGCAATCTTCATTGGGGATGATGCCATTGGGGGCATATCAAAACATGGACGGGGTAAAGCCCGATGTATGCAACAACTGGTGGGGAGCAAACACTTCCTGGGGGAATCGTGCTAATCCAAAGACCTGGCAGAAGAACTGGTGTTTCTGTGGTCATGCTTTTTGTTCTTTTTCCTCTTTTTGAATCCCTAACTTTTGCCTGGACCGCCCTTTCGGGTTTTCAGTCCACCGGGAATGTATTCTTTTTGTATGCCCCTAATTTTTGCCTGGACCGCCCTTTCAGGTTTTCGATCCACCGGGACGCTCATTTTTGCCTAAGCCGCCCTTTCGGGTTTTCGACTTACCGAGCTTTTTCTTTTCTCTTTTTCTTTTTTTTTTTTCAAGCAATTGACCATGTTCAGCCTGCAAAATTTATCCGTTCTCAGGACAGATGTCGACGCACACTTCACTTATTCATGAGTTCAAGGAGAATGTGTTTGTTGTTTATGCTTTCCAAAAAATATAAAAAGATTTATGATTTTAAAAAAAACAAGTTTTGCTTCAAATACTACCATCAAAAATAGAAGAAGTTTTATAAACAGAATAAATGGGAATTCCAAATAAAGGCACAGGCTCAAATTTATTTAACAGAGTGGTGGCCCACCAATGGCGTGGCTCCACGGATCTCACAAAGTTTGGAAAATGGTAAATACATGGGGAAGGTACATTGAACACAAATAACCGCTATTCTCCCTAACAACTTTGAATTCCACCGTTTAGATGCTTCAGATTCAGAGTTTCTTCGACAGCTAATGTGCCCCAAGTGAGTGGAGATCAGACCAATGCAGTTACTTTGTCTTTTGATCCTTAACTTTTGCATAGATCGCCCCTTCGGGTTTTCGATCTATCAGGATGATTATTTTCTGTTTCATGTCTCTAATTTTTGCCTGGACCGCCCTTTCGGGTTTTCAGTCCACCGAGACGCTCATTTTTGCCTAAGCCGCCCTTACGGGTTTTCGACTTACCGAGCTGTTCTTTTATTTTTTAGACAAAGTATTTCTTAACTGCATCGGCGTTCAGAGGACGGGGAAGCTCATCACCATCCATAGTCGTAAGAGTCATGGCACCACCGGAGAACGCTCTTTCGATGACATATGGGCCTTCGTAGTTAGGCGTCCATTTGCCCCTGGAGTCGGGTTGAAAAGATAGGATCTTCTTGAGCACAATACCTCCTTACGGGAATTGCCCGTGACACAAAGCATTCATGCGTTTCTCTGATCATATTTGTTTTGACATCATTCAGCCTCTGATAACTTAGGTTCCATTAAAACTCTCATTGATGGAATCTCAATCTCCACAGGGAGTACTGCTTCCATGCCATACACTAAAGAGAAGGGGGTTGCCCCTGTTGAGGTACGTACTGAAGTGCGATGTCCATGTAAAGCATACGGTAACATCCCATGCAGGTCCTTGTAAGTGGTTACCATCTTCTGCACCATCTTTTTGGTGTATTTTCTTTTTGTTTTTTTTTTTGCTTTTGTTCTTTTTTGATGTTTTTTTTGTTTGATTTTTTTTTGCAGCCTCGATGGCACCACTCATCTGGGACTTTATCAGGAATACCGTAGCAGCAGTTTCTCGGAATCCAAGTTTAGTGCTTCCAGTGCTTCTTCATGAGACTGAATGATGTTATTTCCATATTCTAGTAACAGAGAGATCTTTTTTCGAGAATTTCTTCATCCTCCTCCTCTTCAGCTTCGTGAACAGGGAACTCAAAGTCGGGAGAGAGCATAGGGTTAGAGTGTTCAACGGGTTTATTGATGTTCAGTCTACATACGATTGATGATTGATTTTAGAAAATGAGTGAAAAATGCAGACCTTTTGAAATTGATTTAAAATAAAATAAAGTATTTTTTTTTTTTGGGTTTTTTGTGTTACCATTTTCCAAGAAAAAGCAGTAAAATAAAAATAAAAGGTCGCGAAAGAAGCGACAATTTTTCATTGATAGTGGTAACTTGAAGACAAAAGTAGAGCCCTACACGATTTTACTTTCGTATCGGGCGAAACGAAAGGATTTTTGAAAAGATAAGACAACTAAAACACATTCCTTGGACCCATGAGTAACTGAGGGAATGTCAACAACGATCCAATTGCAGTAACTTTTGCCATGTGTTACAGAATTCACTGCCACCTTCTTCACCAGGGTGAGCTTCTGAGCAATCTTGCACCAAATTAACAGATGGGGTCCCATGGCCAGGTGGTAGATTAGCTTGCACATCGGGATTCACATCTTTGAAGGACAGGACATTAGCCTGGATCAACCTTTGGACTTCAGCTTTCAAGGCGTAACAACGCTCAATGTCGTGACCGGGTGCCCCTTGATGGAAAGCACAAGAGAGATCAGGTCTATACCCACGTGGCAACCTTTCAGGTACCGGGGGAGGCACCTTAGTTTGGACAAGATTTTTCTCAAGCAAAGTGGGAAGCAACTCTGCATATGCCATAGGGATTGGATCAAAATGGGATATCCACTGAACTCGATTCTGTTGGGCGAGCTGTTGGGGAGCCCGCTGTTGAGGCTGTTGTTGATACTGTTGCCAAGGCCTTTGTTGGGGCTGGAGCTGATTTCTGGATAGCCGGAGTTGGGGTTCCAAAAGAAGTAGGATGAAAACCTTCGTTTGATAGAAACGGCACCCCCCATGGGTAAGCTCTAGACATGCCGGGCGGTGGAGCAAGTATGGTAGAAGTTGGTAAAGCAAATAAGATCGGCTGCTCGAGAGTAGTAACAGCAGGCTGAGGAACTGACGTCTGGGCTTGGGAAGCCAACAGAGCATTCATCATGGAGGTCAACTTCTCCATCCCTTCCCGGAGATTGGCCACCTCTTCCCGGAGGTTCTGGGTTTCTTGCTCCAAATGTTCCATCCTTTTCTGATTAGCCATAGTGTTGTAAATTCGTCGGGCCACTTTCTTGGACTAGGCAGATGGACCTTTGGAAAAAACAAGACGTGAGACTCGGCTTGAGAAACTATGAATGGGATATGATGCATGATTATGCTTTATGCAAAAAGAAGAAAGATTTGTTATCGAAGGACTTTGTTGGAGTAATTGTAAACATCATGGTTTGAACATTTCATTTGAGCATCAAGGCCTCACAAGATAGTTCTTTTTTAGAAACCAAGCCAGAAGACTAATTAAAAAGTCCTTTAGTGGAAGCTAGATTTTTTTTAAAAGAATCTAAAGATTCCTAGCTTCCTTAAATTTTGCCAAGTCTGGCCTCTTGAAAAGATACTTTTTAGTGCTTCTTCGTGGAATGTCCATATCTACAATGTTTACAAAAAAAGTTCATTTAAGTCCTTCGATGTTTTGGATGAAAAGGAAAAGAGTTTATGCATGGATGCATGTATGAATGATTATGCTAAAGAGCGGAGAAAACATGGTGAGGTTTAAGTCCATAATGTTGGAGCCAAGGGTAAACACGCCATTTGGTAAGGACTATGGTTTCATTTGTACCTGTATCACGGGTTCTACCAAGTTCCCAAAGTCCTCAACCCCTTCCAAATATCGTCGGGTTACGAGATTGACTCCCGATCCAATAATATTTGTAAGAAAGTCTCGTTTGAGTGTAGTATCGCGTATCAACTAATTCAAGATTACTCTTGGTTAGCCACCGCACTACGTCCTAAAAGGCCAAGATGGGTTAAAGGTAACTAAAGGTCCTCAACTTCATAGGTCACTTGAAAATATCAATGCCGGACACGACTTACTCATGCCAACATAATAATACTTCCAAGATCCCTCCATTGAGTGGGGTTATCACATGTGTCACATCCGAAATTTACCCTCGGAAAGCCACTTTGATTATACCACCATCCTATCTTATGTTTCCCTCAAGTCCGGGTGTAGGACTTATCTCACCACTCGCGTAAAAGGAAAAAAACACATATGCACATATTTACACTTTTTGTTTTTGTTTTAAGCAAGTTATAGCACAAAATAATTAAATAAATTCAAGTTAGGCTCAACCCTCTTAGGGATATCCCCAGTGAAGTCGCCATTTCTGTCGCGGTGATTTTCGGAGATCAAGCTATTGATTAGCGTTGACTCACTAATTTTATTTCACGACTGAACTTTTAATTTTTTAAAAGAAAATGGGAAAAAGTTCTAAATTACCACATTTTAAAAGATTAGGGTTCGGGGGTTAGTTACGTTTAGGGAAGGTGTTAGCACCCTAAACGTTCGTAGTACTCTACGAGAACCTCTTGATTTTATTTATTTATTTAGGCTATAACTTGCTTATTTTTTCTTTAAAGGAAGAACAGAATGAATTAGAATAGTGCGAAAAGAAAATAAAATGTTTTTTGTATTTTTTATGATTTGGAAGGACAAGGTCCTCTGCCTACGTACCCGTGAGGGATCAAAACCTCGTAGTTCGGGGTAAAAAATGACGTTTGATTTGTTTGATGTTTTTTATTAGTTTTAAAAAAAGTTTTAAAGATAAAATAAAAAGCCAAGTGGCTAAATAAGATGGATTTGTGTTTTTTAATTTTGAAAAGGATTAAAGTGTGATTAAAGTGGATTAATGATTTTTTAAAGAAAATAAAAGAGAAAAAACGGACACTTGATTGAAAATCAAGGTTTATTAAGAAAAGATTTTTTTTGTGATTTTTGTTATTTGAATGTTTTTGTTATTTTTAAAAATGAACTAAGACTAAAAATATGAGCGCGAGGAAATTCCGTGGTGACGTTGGATCACCACGAAACCCCTTTGAAAATTAAACTAAACCTAATATTTTTGTATTATTTTTTTTTTAAGGCGAAATAAAATAAAAATAAATAAAGGACACAAAGCAAAATAAATAGTGTGAGTGTCAGTGCGAATTCTCATTAATATTTACATTTGCACCTAAATACATTCTAAAAGATAACAAAATAATAAATAAAAATAAAAAAAAAAACAAATGCACTAAGGATGAGTAAATATGCTAAAAATAAGGTGAAAAATGCATGAGATAAAATGCAAATAATAAAATAAAATAAAATGCATGATGTGTTAAAAAATTAAAAGCAATAAAATGCATGACACTAAATAAAAGTTAAAAAAATAAGCGCAAGAAATGGTAAAAATAAATAAAAAAGAAATAAAAAAGGAAGGGGGGTGCAGTAGCAGGGGATGGGGGTACAGAAAGCAATCAGCAAGAGCTGGTGTACAAAGAAGTTTGGGCCGCAGGGAAATGGGCCAGGCTTTGGGTCTCATAAAAAAAGAAAAATCTGGTTTTTTTCTACTCATTTTTTCCTTTTTTCTTCTCTCTTCTTCCTTTCTTCTCTCCATTTTCTCTCTTCTCTCACTGAAAAAAAACACTGGCCAGAACAGAAACTCAGGCGCGGTGGTTAGCCGGCCAAGGTGGCGGCGCCACCGCGCCGGAGAAGCCAACTTTCTCCTCTTTTTTTAAAAAAAAACGTTTTGATTCCTTTTCTCCTCCTCTTTTCAAAAATCTAATCAAATTTTCCAAAATCTTTTTTAATTTGAGAGGATCTAAAATTAAAATTCTCGGAAGAAAAGGAAAGACTACCTCTTAAAAGAAATTCGGTTTTGTGAAGGTGGTTGAAGGGTTATGGTTTGGTGGCCGTGTTTGGAAGGAGGCCGTACGGTGATGTGGTGGTGAGTTTGGGTGAGGCCGTGAGTTGAGGGTGTGAGGGAGGTTGGAGGCTGTGTGCGTGTTGGCTGAGTGTGGTGGTGAGGGAGGCTTGCGCGAGTGTTGTTTGTGGGAGGCCGGATGTGTTGGTAGGTGGTGAGGGCGTGAGTGATTATGGGTGGTGAGGGAGGAAAGCTGCGTGAGTTTTTGTGTGTGGTAGGAGGGAGTGAAAGGTGGTAGTGTGTGGAGTAAAGTTAGATGTGGTACTGTGTTGTGTTTTTGTGGAGAGGGGGGCTTGTGATTATTTTTGGTGTGAGGTGGTGGTGAATTTTGAGTGCTGAGTTGTTGTTGCTACTGTTGAAGTGTTTTAGACTTTTTGATTGGATCCTAAAAAAAAAACCTCTGTGTTTCTGATTATGTGATAAATGGCCGTGTCCTCTTTTTCTGATCTTGTGTTGCTGAATCCCTTTTTAACATGCCAATTACCATCACTAATGCTCATAAAATGGCTCATAAAATGCTTGGTTGACAAAATAATGACAATAAAACTCAATAAAAGGCAAATAAGTGACAACATAAAAACACATTAATTTTATGACAAAAGTCTTCTTCCAAAATAAAAATAATAAATAAAAAAAAGTCAGCTAATTAAAAAGGTAAAAAAGGAAGAGAAAAATAAATAATAAAAATGTTAAATAAAATAACAAACAAAAATATTTAAAAGAAAGAAAAGAAAAAAAAATAAAGATAGAAATAATAGTAAAAACTAAAAGACGGACTCGGACGAAATTTAAAAATAAAAAAATGAGGTATTTTAAAATACCTCCCTGTCGAAATTTCGTCTGAGACGACGAAAAATTCCGAACTAAAAGATGAGTAAAAAAATAAATTTTAGGTCAAAAATTGGGGTATGACAGGGTGATATAAATTCGCTGACTTCACTTTTGACCTAAAAAATAAATAAAAAGAGCCGTACATATTTTTCAATAAATGTCTACATTTATCCTCATTTGCAAAAATGTTGATCTCTAAAATTATCGAAATTAGGAGATCATTCTTGACTTTTCAAAACATTAATCAAATTCTTCTAAAAAAATGTTAATCAAATTAGTCTATATGTCAACTATGCTACATGTGATGTTACTTCACATGTGAATGTGAGTGATTTTTTGGTTTGGTAAGTGATTTATTTGATAGTTACTCCGGTCACATTTACAACTAAAAAACAACTTTTTAGGTTTAATGAATAACTAGTGTATCTCACCTATATATATAAATTAGATACATTAGTTATTCGATGAACTTAAAAAGTTGTTTTCTTCTTATAAATATGACTGGAGGGAGTATTGTTCAAATTTTGTCGATCTAAAACCTAATAATCCATGTAGATAAAATATGGAGGACTAAATTGAAACAAGAGTGTTTATTTATCGTATTAATCTCTTCTTTCATTTCTCTTCCACTCTATTCTTCTGCATCCTTCCTTCCTTCACTGCTGTCTTCTTCAAACATTAAATCCACCAATTTTCTTTCCTCCATTATTCTCTTCTTCAACCTTTGAACTTGTATATATTGAAACTCGTAACATAGTTAAACAATAGTCTAATCAACCCATGTCCCTTGACTTTCCTCTTGATAATCTGTCACACAAGAATAAGTAATCACACCCAAGTCTTCTCACTACTTTGTTTGTTTCTACCTATTTTATACCCAAGAATATGGATGGAAGTTTTTATGAAATTGTATACGATACAATAATATCATGTTAAACTTGATATTGCATTATTCTTTGTTTTTTTTAGTTGTTATGTTTGAATATTTAGACCTTCGAATGTTTGGCAGAGTTTATTGACCTGGCTTGTGAGATAAGTATATTTGAAATAGCTTATAAAAGTAACTTATGATGCCCTGCTTTGAGCTTAACTTCAAAAGCTTCAGATATAGCTTATAGAAACAAATGATATAGAGATTACCGAGCTAATATTGAATTTCTCTTCGACTCTGACGTGTAAACTCTTAAATAGGATATTTAATTAAGTTGATTACCCTTTCTTACAGAACATTAAGTGTTGAATACCTAAACTCTCATTCTATAGGAATTGGATAATGTTCATGATTGAATAAGTGGGTGTACCTTCTGAGTAGGGAATGCACTTCCTTCGTCGGTGATTAAATCTTTCGTGATTGGTCGTACGCTTCCTTCGTTGGTGATTGGATCTTACGTGTCGATGTAATTAGGAACAATCTGATAGCTATCCAAAAATTGGTTATGCTCAAGGTGGTGGAACGCGTCGGCAGCTAGTAGGAACGAGGTGGATCATGATATGTCATAGAAGGTTGTTACCCTAACTTGCACTTTGTTTCGAGGTGTTAATTATAACGATGTGGTGCAGGAGGTCAGATCCTACTTGCACCATGTGGCCATACGAGGTGGTCACCTTGGTGGACATTGACTTAACCCATTTATTGGGCTTTTATTTCCAATTCTTAATGAGCTATTCTATTGGATGACCCAGAGAATAATTGGGTTGGGCCTTTTAGGCCCGAACGATTACACTAGTCCCCTAGACCGTTGGTCACATAATGAGTAGAGAAATTATATATGCACAACCATTTTGTGAAAACTTTCTCTCTCATACTCACATAATGTTTTTACTTTCTCTATATTGCTTTAGTTTTCGTGTCAATACATATTTCTCTTTGTAAATTTATGGTTGTCTCATAAGTTGTCATACAAATAGTTGTTTAAATAACACACCTCTAATGAGTAATAGGTTTAAGAGTATTAAAGTGAAAAGTTTTTGAAATTTTCCGATGTGAGGAAATTTGAAAAAATATTTATCGATATATAGTTTCTCAAATGAGATGTTGTATCAATGTGATAACACCCTAGACTTGCAGCTCAAAAGTGAGGTGGAATTCTATGAGTTTTTCTTTCCTCGTGTCATTTCTTTAAAGCTTTGGTCTTCGCGTTTCCTTTTACATTATTTTACCGCATATATTACTTGTATTGAAGTAAATAAATTGGTAATTAATTGTTTACCTGGGTGACCTGTTTGAGGTTTATTGCCTAGTATCAAATTCGGGCTTCATATTTGACCCCCTAACTGTTTATAATTAGGGAGTCGACGTAAGGTATCAAGCTTAATAATTGATCCACTAACGATTTTCATCAGGGGGTGGACGATGCAGGTCAGACTTACAAGTTGACCACAGACGATCTATCATCAGGGTGCCGACGTATAAATATCACTTATTAATTGAACCACTAACGATTTATCATCAAGGTGACGATGCATAGACATTAAACTTATTAATTGACCCGTTGGTGGTTTATCATCAGGGTGTCGACGTATATATATGGGTTTATCAGTTCATGTCTAAGGTAAATCTAATACATGCGATGTATTGAATAAATAATTTATTAATGGAAAAAATGTTTTGAAAAGAAGTGTCTCGTTTAAACCTTTTAAACCAAAAACCCAATGAGAAAATAGGCCCAAGTAGAAAAAAGAATACACTCCTAAAAAATTAAAAAAAACTTCAGTTAAAATAAATTTTGAGGTGTGAGGTGTTCCGCGATCTCGGGTAGACATTGCCAGCTTAGTCCTCAAGTTGGTATGTGCCTTTGTCCAGTACTGAGCTTATGTGATATGGCCATTCCCATCCTGCTACTAGCTTTCCATGCATCTCCTATTTCCTCGCTTCATCAGTCTTTTTCCAAGACTAAATCTCCTCCCAGGAAACTTCTAGGTCTTACCTTGGTGTTAAACCTATTCACATCCTTGAGCTTTGCAACATATTCAGTTATGTGCGGAGTTCCCTGACTCTGACGACTAGATGAAGGTTTATCCTCTTGATTTGGTATGAAGTGGATGCATCCAATAAAGTAGCTCGAAATGACATAGAAGTCAATTCTACGGGGACCATAGTGTCTGATCCATATACGAGCTTTAACGGGGTTTCATGTGTAGACTAGAGGATTGATGCATAGTATAGTACGTACGCCCACAAAACCGAGTTATAGTATGGTACACCCACAATACTGAGCTAAGTTCTTCAACCCATTCGGTTTTTGACTAATTTAGTCGCTTCCTTTATCCGTTGAGGGTGATCTTATTTGTCGATTCGAACTGCCTGTTAGTCTGAGGGTGCTCGACCAAGGTAAACTTCATCCTCGACGGGCAATTTTTTTTTAAAAAAAGAAGCATCATTGAGTACTAAACATTTTTTTAAAACTATTGATAATTTTCATCCTTAGGTCTCAAATATATACAAACTTTGTTCAAAAAAAGATGATGTAATTGACTCAAAATTTCAACCAAATACATCAATTTTCTTTGACCAAATTTTTTTTATACTCTCTTCGTCCATAATTATAAGACTGTTTATTATTTTTTTTCAATTATACCCTCTATCAATACTATCAATTGTCTTGGAATTTAAAATCAACATTGAATATAATGCATTTATACATAAAGGGTAATATAGTAATAGTTATACATTTTTTAAACAAATTTATTACTCTAACATTGTCGCATTGCATAACAAAAAAACCTTGAAGAGCACTTACTGAAGAATTGAATGCTAACGAGTGTCCTTGAGATATTGGTTAAAGTACTAAAAGCAATAAGTTTGTATTGAAAAGTTGTGTAATCATTGCGTTGACTAAAACAACAACTTGTAATTTCAAGATAAAATTTCTTTTAATAGAATCCTTAAACAATGCTCTTAGGACACTCGTTATCAAAACCTTTTCTTTTTTATGAGTGTAACTCAAGAATTTATTATGTGTACATGAGTGCGAGACACATAACAATAAATAAGGAATATTAACGAGCAAATCTGTTTTAGTTGGTTTGGTGGTGCTGATTTAATATATTAAAGTGTGCTTTCTCATCTCATGTTCAATTATCTCTGGTATCAATTTCTGTGGATTAATTTGACTTTTTTGAAAGAAAAAAATACTAACATGTATGAACTATACACCATCCGGTCATTATTATAAGCAAAAATTCATTTTTTAGATTCATTCAATAAATGATGTATGTGGTCACTATAAATAATAGACCACAAACATTATTTATTAGATGAACCTAAAAAGTGAAATTTTGCTTATAATTGTAAGCGGAGAGCGTATATTTTTACGTGGTGACACCTTGGATATATGTGGACCAAATTGGGTCAGTTGGCAATATAAATGTTGGGGTAGTAGTGAAACGGACTTGGTTTGTTTTATTAACTTTTTTTGACGGAATAATTATTATAAATAGATAGATAGATAATGTGTTTACATGTTAAGTTGGATCAAGAATCCAGGTTTCTCAATGATGAACTGATGAAACAAATCAGCTAGAATTATAAATGTACTCCAACCTAAACAATGAATTTACTAAACGTGGTTTACGACGTTTAATTAATAAATCGGGAAAAAAGGAAAAAACTTAATTTTCAACAATGATATTTTATCAATTTAATGATAATCTGACATTGGAGAATATGTTACAATGAATCCCAATAAAACAATTGTGAAATGGATGTCCCTTGTTATTTTTTAAGAATTCCTGAAAATTCATGCCAGACATGTATATAATAAAAAGAGTATGATTTTCCCTTTCTGGCTTTCTTCCCCTTTAAGTTGCTCCTTACTTGGATGGCTTGCCTTTCAAGCAAACCACAAAAAATAATTATAGGTATTTTAGTAAATAAATAATTATTACACTTGAAAATTTGAAGAAGTTCCTATAAAAACAAAAGAGACAAGAAAATCTCTGAAGAGCATCTTATATTTAGAGTCGGAGGACGTAGTCATATGTTAAGCACATCGGTGTTTAAAACAAGAAAATATGTTCAACCAAACAAAAAATGTTTTTGAATTATGACAACGGTATAATGTGTTTTGAGGACTTTTACAATCCTCTCTGTATTGATTTACAAGTGAAACAATCTCACAAATGTATACATAACTTAGACTAACAAAATATATGAGCTAAAAAGAATATCAAACCTAATTTTTCAGAAAATGGAAAAGTTTAACGAAGTGAAATCTACCTCAATAGTCTTCAAGTTTATAAAATCTTTTCTAACAGAAGCTACATGGCTATCTTGCACACAGTGCATTGAGAAGAACATGAGCTAACATAAGGTCTACAAAATATTGATGACCAATTTGACCATCTTTCCACGTCATCTTTGCCGGAGCCCTTCCATAGTGAACTCCATCGTTACACCGATTATCAAAATGCCATGGAAATGTCATATCAAAGTTATCAATCACACCAGATAGAACGCCCGCTTGCTTCAATTTCTCTAAGAAAACACCGTTAAATACCTCCATCTTGTTAGGATTAAATGCTAGCGATCTTGCATATCCACCAGTTGCGACTGTAGTCCGGTAAAAGACTCTCGGCAATGCCAATCCCCTTTGCTGCACTGTCTTCATAACATCTGCCCAAAAGGATGCTGCATATTTTGCTCCAACAGAGAATCCTTTTATACCACCAAAGTGTACACCGTCGTGTAAACCAGAGTTCAGGATCACAGTGTCTGGGATTGTATCTTCTGAGAAGTATTTCTTCAACAAATTTTGAAACCTTTCATTTCTCAGAGAATCCAACCCAAGATAGTTTTGTGTATCATTCCAATGTCCATTGAAGATACTTGTAATCCTAACGGTTTGAGAGGGGTCGTTTGGATTTGAAAAGTTCCTGTCAAATCTTCTCGGGACAGAATATACCTCAGGCAAATCTAAAATAAAATTGAGAATATTACGTATCGTGTCAACATGATTTGAATCACCCCAGAAGAAAATCCATCGATTCTTCAAGCAATTCCAAGCAGACCCAGCTGAATACATCTTGAATGAGCAATGTGTCGAGTACACCCAACCATTACTCTCCAAAACTCCCAATGAACCATCACACCAAGGAGATTTGCAAGGAAAATCGGATGCTAGGCATCGGTATCTACCATCGTCACCAATAGAGCAGTCATCATTCTTGCCATGCCTTGTCCACCTTCCACACCAAACATCCCTTTCAAAATCAGCAGCCTTGCAAGTTTGCAACTCAGGTATAAAAACCTCGTTCTTGTAGAATCTAATTGCAATATTACGAACCATTCGATCGTAAACAAACCTCCAAGGGGTAAGCTTCAAACCTTCAAACTGTCTATAAAGCAAGAAAATAGTGAGATTATAAACCCCAACAAAATCAGGATGAACTTGAAGCGAAATCGAGTAAGATCCATTGCTAAAATCTTTCACCAACGGTCTAGATTTCCATGACTCCCCCGAAAGATCAGTCTCAAAATAATCACCACCTAAACAACGAGCCTTCCCCGAATCATCCAATGCTTGAAAACCAAATTCATGTATATCTCCAGCTGATAACTCTATCAAACTCCCACCATCCAAATCCAATCCAGGAATTGAAATCTCAACAGTCTTAGAATCTTTACAAGGTTCAACTCCCTTAGTTACCCTTAACCATCTAGATCTAGCTAAAAGATTTGAAGTCAAATTAACCTCTAGTTCACTTTTAACCCAACTTGCAACATTTTTCTTAACAAGATCAAAACTATTTAGGTTTTTATCAAGTTTTTCAGCTAAAGTAACATCAGCAGAAACATGGGTTTTGTTGGGTTGGTTTTGATCTAAACTAATAGAAATATTTTCTTGAAGTGAAACATAAAAACTATGAGAATCATGAAAAAGATAATGTGAACGACGATACCTTAAACCTTGAAAAACATTCTTACCAATGCATCCATCAAAGCTCCAAACTATGAACATTCCAAATAGAACCAAAAATGTGAGTAACCAAACTCGCCATTGATTCGCCGGTGGCAAAATCATTGTCTTTTCTTGCATCACAAACTTCCAAAATCCAACCAAATCCAAAAAATAGTTGAAAACTTGAAAGAGTGAATGACAAGCAAAAAACAAATGGTGGTGATACTCACAAGGTCATCATAGTTCAAAAGCAAAGGATGCAAAAAATGGTTGAAGGCCTTTCACATTAAGCTTTAAAAAAAAACACTTGAGAGGTTCAAGTCCAAAAAGAACTCATCAACCTCAAAGTTTTTTCTTAACTTATCTTTTTCCCCTTTATTTTAATTTTTTTATTATTATTAGTGTTATATTATTATTAGTATTATATTTTTATATACTTTTATTTTTGGTGAATTTGATTTGCTTACAGATTTGGATTTTTTCTTCACTTTGTTTGATTCCCCTGTTTCTAATCAAAGCTATAAATTTTGCCATTATTATTTACTCTATTTTGGCTTTAGTTTATTTATAATCAAAACTTTTCTATTTCACACTTATTAAGAATTAAGAACTTAATTGTCTCAAAAGAATTAAGAACTTAATTAAATTTACAATTTACTAAAATATCTTTTACTATAAATATCATGTTAAATTTGGATTGGTATATACACTCATCTTAAAAATAGTGGAATTAATTGATCAAAAAATAGTAGAATTAATAATAGATATTTCACAAAAAAATTAACAATAGATATTTTTAGAATAATGATATTAAATAGAGTTAAATTTGATGATTTTCGTTTTGAATAATGATATTAATTGTCTTCCTTTTTTTTTCGTTTCAATATATAAGTAATTCAGTTGTATCTTTAAAGTCTGAGAGAGTGTTGTGGTTCTACCATTGTGTGAAGTTTTTGAGTTCAAAGCCTGAGTGAGTGTTGTGTTATGGCTCTATGGTTGTGTGTGAATTGATTGAATATTGAAAATTATCAGATCAATGTAATGTTTATACTAAATACTTTTTATTTTATATGTAAAAATCCGTTAAATATTTGCATAATGTATGTTGTCGATATTATTTGCTTATATTTGCGGAAGCCAATTTTATGTATAGATATGAGAAATTCGATATAATGCAATTTTGAAAACTCACGACTATTTTTAAAATATCAACATTAATATAGTGTTTCTTTTAAAAAAAATTATATGCAAAACATCGTTAAATATTTGCACCACGTCTGTTGCAGATTTTATGTGTTTATATATGTGGAAGCAAATTTCTATGTACCAATATTAGAAAGTCGATATGATAAAATTTTGAAAACTAATAACTATTTTCAAAATATCAACATTAATGTATTGTTTTTATTAATAATTTTTTATTTTATATGCAAAACATCGTTAAATATTTGCGTCTCACTCTTTGAGGATTTTATGTGCTTATATAAGTGGATGCAAATTTGTATGTATCGTTATAAGAAAGTAGATATGATAAAATTTTGAAATTTTGTGACTATTTTGAAAATATCAACATTAATGATGTCTATAAATTTTTTATTTTATATGAAAAATAACGTTAAATATATGCACCACACTCGTTGTTTAAGGGTATAATTGGGATAATGAAAAAGTAAGTATAGATATACTCATCTAGTTTGTTAACTTTTTTAAATGATAAAGGACAAAAAATTTGGACATATATATACTCATATTGTGTTTGTTACACTTTTATTTTAATATTTGAATTTACTCTTATCTATGTGTTATATGTGTTATTTGTATTGAAAGTTAAGGGTAATTTTGAAAAGAGAAAAAGCCAGCCCAAAAGAGCTAAAACATGTTATTTTCTTTATATATATTAGCGGATAGACGGGCACGATAGTGCCCGTCTGTCCGCTCTTTTTACTACGCTGACGTGTGTGTATATTTTATTATATTTGTTCGTATAATTTTGATTACAATTTTTAAATATTAATAGAAAGTATTCGTACATCAATCTATCTACGAATTATTGTCAAAATATATAACAAAATTATATATCAACTCGATATATTTTGGTTTGTCTGTATATAAAATAAAAAATAACGATCATTTTCTTTTTTTTGAAAGAAAAACAACGATCATTTTCTTATTGATTACATTTATAATGACATATATTTGATCTAGTTTGTTACACTTTTTTTAGGATAAAGGAAAAAAACTTGACATATACTCATATCATGTTTGTTACACGATATATTTTGTGTGGTAACAAAAAAAATATTGTATTCGTTACATTTTTTCTAATATTTGAATTCACTCTGATCCATTATCTTTTTTAAATGATAAGAAAAAATTTTGGACATATATAATTTGTTACATTTTGTTTTAATATTGAATTTACTCTTATCTATTTGTTATATGTGCTATTTGTATTGAAAGTTTAGGGTAATTTTGGAAGGAGAAAAAAACTAGCCCAAAAGAGTCGAAAGACGGGCACGTCGTCTTTCCGCTTTATATATAGTATAGACTAGTGTTTTTTTTATGAAATTTTGATTTTGATTAAAAGTAAAAATATAAATGTTTTTTGCTTTCAAATTATAACAAATCAAATTAACCATGATTATTTATTTCAATGACGCCAACAATATAACAAAAAAATATAATCTAAATTCATATTTTTTTTAATAACACCAACAACAATCTTTATTATAGAAAAATTGTTCAAGGGTATAATTTGGATAACAAAAAGTAAGTACGGATATACTCATCTAGTTTGTTACACTTTTTAAAGGATAAAGGAAAAAAAAACTTGACATATATAATCATATCGTGTTTGTTACACTTTTATTTTAATATTTGAATTTACTCTTATGTATTTGTTATATGTGTTATTTGTATTGAAAGTTGAGGGTAATTTTGGAAAGAGAAAAAGTCAGCCCAAAAGAACCAAAACATGTTATTTTCTTATATAGTATAGATTATTATTATTATTATTATTAGGAAAAAACTTAGGTACAATTCCTTAGGTGTTTTTCGTATGGTTCTTAACTAAATTCACCATGATTTCCTTAAATCCTTAATTTTCTCAAAGTTTGTTATATCCAAAAAATTTGTATTTTTAGTTAAGAACCATACGAAAAGCACCTAAAGAATTGTACCTAAGTTTTATCCTTATTTTATTATTACTAGCGTTTAGACGGGCACTCTGTGTCCGTCTATCCGCTCTTTTTATAGCGCTAATGCGTATAAATTACGAACGGTAGTTTTTATGAAATTTTGATTAAAATTATAGGTATAAGATAATATATATTTTGCACTTTCATATTGTAACAAATTATACTTATATTTTTAAATGATACCTACGATATAACAAATATAATATCTTTAAAAAAAATAACAAATATAATATAAATTCTTATCTTTTTGAAACACCAACAAAATAGCATTCTTATAGTCAAATTTGTCTAAGAGTATAATTAGAAAGAGAAAAGGTCAGCCTATTTTTTTATACAAAAGAGAGCATGAGGCCCAAAAGAATAAAAAATTAAGTTACACGCAGATTCCTAGGCATGCAAGCCCCATAAATATCATCAAAAACGAGTCTTTGAAGTTCACCAGGTGGAGACTCCAAAACAAACAAATTCCAAGAATTCAAGGATATGCTAAAATTTGCTACCCAGTCAGCACACTTGTTGCCTTCCCGCCAAGTATGAATAATCTGAGTATGTCAATCTCGCTGAAGGATCTTCTGAATACACTGAACCAGAGAAGAGATGCTTCCATTGATCTTACAATTTTTAGTAACCATATCAATAAGCACTTTCGAGTCACTCTCAACAATCACGTAAGATAAACCATCAGTTCAAGTCATATCAAACCTCATATAAAGACCCCACATCTCAGCATGCAGAGCATCACAAGCTCCAATTTTGCGACTAAAGCCCTTAATCCACCTCCCATCAGATTGACGTAAAATCCCTCCACACCAAGCAAGCTCCCGTTTACCTTTACACGCTCCATCACAATTGAGTTTCACCCACTCATATGAAGGGGTCTTCCATGCAATATACACAATTTCCCTTTGCTGATGATTGTTTTTTCAAATGATCTTGAGATACTTCTTCAATGGACCTGATGAAATTTTGGTTACATAAGTTGGATTATTCGGCCTTTAGAATCTTTCTTCAAAAATAGCTTTGTTTCTTCATGTCCACAAACATCAACAGGTAGTCGCGAACATTGTCTGCCACCTAGAGTTCATAACTTAATTCAATTTTTTACCGAGGTTTTTAAAAACTCATTCCCAACAATCAACAAAGGAAAAGAAATTAATTATAAAATTTGGAGGCACAAGTCTAGGCCATAACTGAGATGCATGCGTACAATCACGAAACACATAAATAACTGTCTCATCTGCATTCCCACAACAAGGACAAGTAACGACATATTTTCTTTATATATACTCCCTCCGTTCATTTTTAAGTGTCGTTTTGGAATAATAACATCAAATTAGCGAAGTGTATTTTTGCACATTTTCTTCCTATTATACCCTCATTTTAATCCACGAATAATTTTTTATTTTTTTTCACACACTTTCACTTTCCAATAAATTTAACGTGTTATATTTCTTTCATAACAAACAATTGTTAGTTACTCTCTTTTTCTTGAACAAATTCTTTTTTTATAACACACTTTATCTTTATCCTATAACAAACAATTATCAATAATCTAAATATTGTATTCCACACATAATTTTTAATAATTGTAAAGAAAAAAATTAACATTCCTCTAACTCATTTAATCAAAATTGATTTCAACCAATACTAGATTCACATTATCTGACATAGATTTGAATGTTGTAGACTACAAAATACAAACTTTGTTTTATAAAAAAAAAAAATTGTTTAAAAAAACAAAATTTAGTTTTCCAAATATATAACATTAATTAGTTTTATTGAAAAGGATAAGAGTAATTGACAAATGGTATAATTGACAAATAGTATCCTTAAAATACCAAAACGACAGTTAAATAGAAATGCTAAATCTGCAGTCAAACAACACTTAAAAATGAACGGAGGGAGTGGTATAGATTATTATTATTATCTATATTAAATTTTGAAAACTAAAATATATTGTGATCAACCACAACAAAACTAATTGCATATACTTATTAAATTACTCCATTTACTTTAAAACTTAATACTTATTACATAATTTTATACAACTACACCGATAGTTTGTGAATTTGTTAAGAATTTGTCTAAAATTACTCCAACTATCCCCGTCAAATATAAGGCTTGATATTAGAATATTTGTAAAATGACCATGCAGTCCTTTAAATTAGCGAGTTTAAGAGATTACCTGAGGACACATTAGAAATATTGGTATACATTAACTTTTTTTTATTATTTATTATTATTATTATTATTATTATTATTATTATTATTATTATATTATTAGTAGTATAAAATTTGTTGAATATTTACACTGCTTTCGTTGCACATTTTATGTCCTATATTTGTGGAAAAACACCAACATTAATGTAATATTTTTATATAATATTTGTTTCTTGTATATGCAAAATTCATTAAATAATTGCACCATGTCGTTGTAGATTTTACGTGCTTGTATGCCCGAGTATGAAATTCTATATCCCGATGTGATAAATTCAATATGATAATATTTTAAAAACTCACGAATATTTTGAATATACCAACATTCATGTAGTGTTTCTCTAAATATTTGCATATTTTATATGTAAAAATCCATTAAATATTTACACCACGTTTGTTGTGGATTTTATTGAGTTATATTTGCGAGTACAGATTTTTGTGACGTATATGTTTATCAATGAAAGATATGTATCTCGTATTTTTTTCTTAAAATATTTATAAGTATGCAGCTATATCATTTCAAAGCAAACTCCTTAAGTTTACACTAATCATGCACAACGATGGTATATGTTATTATAGTAAACTTTAATAAAATGTTTGACATTTTTTGACGAGAATGAAAATACAAAGAAGATAATAGAGATGAGATAATAAGTAGAGGGCTGGACAAAAATATTTAATAGAACTATTATACTAATTAATGTTGATATTTGTGTCCCATCTCATTGTGATTGGAAAAAACACATACAATATTGTCACATTATATTAAATAGTTTTTACGGTTATTTAATGACAAATGTTAGTTGTTAACCGTTATGTTATTATGTTAGTATTTTTCTCCATTGTAGTGATTTAAAATCTGAACTTTAACTTCTTTAATCTTTTAATTCAACCAAGTGAGCTACCATCCCTAATTTTTATACTTTCAATCAATCATAATTAACTATAGTAAAACATTTCAGAATTTAATCAATATATTTTGTGAGTGTATAATTATTTCACACACACATTTAATGATGTGTTGGCACATAAAATAAAGAATATAACTCAACATTAGATGTATGTGTAAAATAATTGTACATTGATAGAGAATATTATTAAACTCAACATTTTATAATGATAATGTATTAAAATTAAACTCAATTTTATGGGGTCTATCAAGTGAGATGTGTGATTATTGTGAGAGACGAGAGGAACAATCGACAACTATTGGATTGAAATAAATCAATTGCCAACTATTGGATTGAAATAAATCAATTATCATTTGAAGACTAAGGGTGTACTCAATTTCTCCCCTTTCATCTTGCTCTTTTTTCTTTTTGTTTTAGGGAATCTTGCTCTTTTCTAACGTGATCCTAGTTTTTGCAACTCACATTTTTTTAATATGTTATAATCGACATCGAATTTGTTTTACGAAAATGCTAACGAGTGTTCTAAAACATTGATTAAAGTATTAAAAGTAGTAATTTTTTTATCAAAAATTGGTGTAATTATTATATTAACAAAAGTAACAACTTGTATTTTCAAGACAAAATTTCTTTAATTCTCTAAAAAAAAAAGACAAAATTTCTTTAATGGATTCCTTGACCAATACCCTTAGGGCACTCTTAACAAAATCATTTGTTTTATTTGTCCATGAATCCACCAAAAACTTTAACAAAACCATTTGTTTTATGAAAAATGCTAACAAGTGCTCTTAGATAATTGCTTAAGCATCTAAAAGTAGTAACTGTTGCATTAGAAATTGTGTAATTATGACTTAAACATGTGTTTAATTTGTATTTTCAAGACAAAATCTCTTAATGTAGGTTCCTTAAACAATATCCTTAGACACTTGTTAGCAAGACCTTTGTTTTATTTGTCCATGAATCCAACAAAAAAATCATAAACAGTGATCTTCATTTTTTTCATTTTTATTTGATTATGTCTCTTTGTTCCCTCATTTGATCCAAATGCCTCTGCAAATTCATGGGCCAATTCATTGATTAGGTCCTTAGAGCATTTATCATCAATAATTGCCCTTACTCCTTCATCTTTCATGTAAATATTCTGAACAAAGATCGAATCATCAAAACGGCAAACGCTCTATTAAAGGAAAAAGACGATTTTGAAAGGGCTTAAAAATGAAAGGAGCATATTGTTTATTACAAGACTTGTCCGACTCAATTCTCTCTTTTTGTTGATGCTGATATTACGAGATCTACTAACTCAGGTTTAGTTACTTTGTAGTCTGTCTTCTTTTTTGGACTTCAAATAAAAAAAATAAAAAATTGAAGGAGCATCATCACTCAATTCTTCAATTTTTATTTCACCGTAACCGCCATGAAGGCCGATAAGCCTATCATCATCATCATTTATTATTATAATCCTACAACGCAAACAGACCCATGTACACCTCTAATTGCACTTGATCGCTCCATTATGTGGTTTTGTCCAATTATGTTGGATATGCTGATGTTCGTATTTGCTACCTGTTGCAGATTGACACCTTACGAGTAGCCAATCTTCCAAAGCCTCTATTGCTCTTTGAATCAATCCTTCTCTGATCGGTAGTACACCTCGGAGGGCTCTCCAGAGGAAAATTTTAACCCTATTCAATCAGCATTAATATTGAATACGTAGTTTTTTTGGGTACATTTCCTACTTTGGTACATGCATGAATAAGTAGTTAACCAAAACTTTCTAAATTTATGTAATTGAGCTATTTTTATTAAATTTAAAATTAATTCAATAATAAATATCAATTATTCAAAATCGGCATATCCAATGAGCTCGGCCCAATCTTCATTCTATTTTATGTGTTATGTCAATTAATGAATATGAAAACATATGAGTTGTCGTATTTATTAATTGATGTGACACATCATTAGATGCATGTGTAAAATAATTGTACACCGATGAAATATACTAATTAAACTTTTGATAGTATTATAGAGAGATGGAAAAGATTTGAATTTTTTTAAGCTCTCCAAAATCTTGCTCTAATACATTTTTTTTAGTAATCCATATTATAGATTTTATTTTTGTATTCAAAAGTGTTAGTGAGTTGGACTTTGAGGCTCACCAGAGTTATGACATGTCTCAAAGCTCAGCAAGCACCGCCAAAGGTACTTACATCATTTACAAAATTGGCATTCAAAGTTTAACTCACGCTTTTGTGAAGTATGAGTCAACTTTTTACCAACTGAATCAACTTTCATTGTCAAAGAATTTTGTATTACGAAAAAAAATAACACCCCTTTCAACTTTGGGGACTATCCTTCCATAATTTTTCTTTTCCTCCTTTTCCCCCCAAAACTTCCTCTCCCCTCATAAACTTTTAAACAGACCCTTGCACAAATTTGGAGGGAGGAAAAGAGTTTTAACTATTTTAAATATATTAACTAAAATTAGCATGAAACAACATAAAAAAGAATTAATTTAAAAAAGTTCTCACCCCTTTTCTTCCCTTCTTAAGTGGAAACTAAAAGGAAACTACAAAAAGTTGCTCCATAATGGTTTGCCTTTTAAACAAACCACAAAAAAAAAAATAGTATAGAAGACAGTAAGATGGCTTATTGTATAGAGATTATGATAAGGTATTGAAGAGATGCCATCCAAAACTGAGCAATCCTTAGCAGGCTTGTCAAATAAAATTTAAAAGGTAATGAAGCTGATGTTTGAGTTTCTTCTTTACGAAAATAAAATTTATATTAGGCGAGACATAGAAGTTAATGAGTAGGATCCAAATATGGTTTATGATAGAACATTATGACGTAATTTGATCCATGTAGCCGATTTCATTTAATGGGAAAAGGCTTTGTTTTTTTTTTTTACAGTGGCTTTGTTGTTGTTGTTGGAGGCAAACCCCATAGAAGATGGAGAACCATCAACCTCATTGTCTATTTACAAAAACAATTATGCACATAACCTACAAAATACAGAATTCCAAACTTGAAACCAAGTCACTGTGTGAGCGGTAGGGGTGTGCAAAATATTCAGTTAACTGAACCAAACTACTAACTGAACTGCACTGAACCATATTTTAACTGAACCACTTCATACAGTTTTAAACTGAACCACTTTTTACAAACCAATTTAAATTCAGTTTAAAACCAGTTCAAAACCGGTTTATATATATGAATTGATTTTTTCACAAATCTCAATCATCTTCACCCAATTAAACCAAATTAAACCAAATTCAATCAAACATAGCAAAATATCCATTAAATTTGGGGAAATTAAGATCATGCGCTAGTTATGATTATTATTATTATTATAAGAAAAACGCTACTAAACAGAATATACCTTTTTGCATCGAACAGTTAATGGAGTGCGGAGTGCTAGTTCCTTCTTTAGATTCTGAAAATTAAACGAAATTATTACTAAGAAATTTAGAATTGGGGAAAATTAATTAAGATGAGGAGTTTATACCTTTGTGGAAGGAAGTGTTAATGGCTTAACAAGATCAAGTGGATTCAAACGTGTTTTCCTAAGAATTAATTAATACTACCTCCGTTCCTTTTTAATTGTCACATTTTGACATTTTACACAAACCAAGACAAACTATAAATGTCACTACTTTTGATACAATAATTTATATTTTTACTATAATAACCTTATTCATTTAATATATCATCTCATATATTTCTCTCTCCGTAATAAATAACTAAGGATAATATTGGTAAAACAATATTTAAAGTTGCATTGAACTTTGAAAGTGACAGTTAAAAAGGAACAAAAAATTTCTTCAAAAGTGACAATTAAAAAGGAACGGAGGGAGTATTTAAGAAGCGAAGATGAGAAATTAAGGTAATTAATTACTATTAGATAAGATGTAAATGTATATGGAAAAGTAATTAATGTTACCGAATGATGGAGGTGTTGATGGTAGCAGATGAAGATGAAAAATGGGTTAAAGAATTAGTGAGATCTGAAAGTGGGTTTCGTTTTCCATTCTTCATTTTCTTTTTTTCTTTGTTGTAATTTGTGATAACAATCTCACTCATTTGTTTTATAGTAGCGTTTTTTTGTTGGCGACAGTTCTTTTGTTTCTGCATCTAGTTTTTTAATTTTTTTTGACAAATTTGTATCTTAGTTTGATCTCAAAACTGTGTCCGTAAAAAAAACAAGTATGCAGAAAACCGGTTTAAAAGTGGTTCAAGTCTGCAGAAATCCGATTCAGTACGAAAACCGGTTCAAAACCGGTTAAAAATAAGTAAACCGGTTTAAAACTATAAACCGGTTCTGAACCGGTTCTAAACTGGATTGAAACTGTTTTTAAGAATTAACCAGTTTTTATTGAAATGGATTTTATGAACTGAACCAAACCATTTATATGGTTCAGTTCAGTGCAGTTCATGAACCATGAACACCCCCAGTGAGCGGAGGGTCCAAATGTAAGTGTCAACCGCAATTGATTGATGTATGAGTTGATAACTGGGTTCCTCTAAATAACAAGCATTAATTAAGAACTTTGGTAGTTGTTTGGTGCCATCATTAATTATAGTTGTTCACTGCCAACAAGAAAGGCACAAAGCAATCCATTCATTCATTCTAACTAACTGACCACATGATTGTAGAGTAGACGGTGCAACTCATTGCATTAATTATACAGCAACCGTAGTACAAGTATAGAATTATGTTGACTAAATAAAGGAAATTAAAGAGAATTGATAGCAAGATTGAATTTACCCTTCATTGTATTTTTTGTTATTATTATTGGTTACCAGAAAAATATGTAAAATAATTAGAGGTATTTTAGTAAATAAATTTTAACGCACTTGAAAATTGAAGAGGTTCCTTTAAAAAGAGACATGGAAATTTATCAAGAGGTAGTAATATTTGTAGGCCAAAAAACTATGCAAACAAAAAGAATAGCCTTTGAATTATGATAGTGGTAAAATGTGTTTTGAGGAGTTAAAATCCTCTGTATTAATCTACAAATGGAACAATCTGATCATGAATACGTGATTCATGACTCATGCTAACAAAAAAATATGAGCAAGAAAGAATACCAACCCTAATTTTTCATAAAATGCAAATGTGTAACCAAGTGAACACTACCTCAATAGTCTTCAAGTTCATATAATCTCTTCTAACAGAAGCTGCATGGCTATCTTGCACACAGTGCATTGAGAAGAACATGAGCTAACATGAGGTCCACAAAATATTGATGACCAATTTGACCATCTTTCCACTTCATCTTTGCTGGAGCCCTTCCATAATGAACTCCATCGTTACATCGGTTATCAAAATGCCACGGAAATGTCATATCAAAGTTATCAATCACGCCGGAGACGATGCCCGTTTGCTTTAGTTTTTCTAAGAAAACGCCATTGAACACCTCCATCTTGTTAGGATTAAATGCTAGTGATCTCGCATATCCACCGGTTGCGACTGTATTCCGGTAAAACACTCTTGGCAGTGCCAATCCTCTTTGCTTCACCGTCTTCATAACATCTGCCCAAAAAGATGCTGCATAGTCTGCTCCCACAGAGAATGCTCGTATACTACGAAAGTGGACACCGTCATGCAAGCCAGAGTTCATGATCACAGTGTCTGGTACTGTGTCTTCTGAGAAATATTTCTTCAACAAGTTTTGAAAGCCCTCATCTCTCAGTGAATCCAACCCCAGATAGTTTTGCGTTTCATTCCAATGACCATTGAAGATGCTTGTAATCCTAACAGTTTGAGACGGATCGTTTGGGTTTGAAAAATTCATGTCAAATCTTCTTGGGACAGAATGTACCTCAGGCAAATGTAAAATAAAATTGAGCATATTACGTATCGTGTCAACATGATTTGAATCGCCCCAGAAGAAAATCCATCGATTCTTCAAGCAATTCCAAGCAGACTCAGCTGAATACATCTTGAATGAGCAATGCATTGAGTACACCCAACCATTACTCTCCAAAGCTCCTAACGAACCATCACACCAGGGAGATTTGCAAGGAAAATCCCATGCTAGGCATCGATATCTACCGTCATTACCAATGACACAGTCGTCATTCCTGCCATGCCTTGTCCACCTTCCACACCAAACATCCCTTTCAAAATCAGCAGCCTTGCAAGTCTGCAAATCCGGCATCAAAATCACACTCTTGTAGAATCTAATGGCAATACTACGAACCATTCGATCATAAACAAATCTCCATGGGGTAAACTTCAAGCCTTCAAAGTGTCTATAAAGCAAGATAATAGTGAGATTGTAAACCCCAGCAAAATCAGGATGAACTTGCAACGAAATCGAGTAAGATCCATTACTAAAATCTTTCACCAACGGCCTAGATTTCCACGATTCCCCTGAAAGACTAGTCTCAAAATAATCACCACCTAAACAACGAGCCTTCCCCGAATCATCCAATGCTTGAAAACCAAATTCATGTATTTCACCAGCTGATAATTCAATCAAATTCCCACCATCCAAATCCAACCCAGGAATTGAAATCTCAACAGTCTTAGAATCTTTACAAGGTTCACCTCCCTTAGCTAACCATCTAGCTAAAAGATTTGAAGTCAAATTAACCTCTAATTCACTTTCAACCCAACTTGCAACATTTTTCTTAACAAGATCAAAACTTTCTAGGTTTTTATCGAGTTTTTCAGCTAAAGTAACATTAACAGAAACATGGGTATTGTTGGGTTGGTTTTGATCTAAACTAATAGGAAACAAATCTTGATGTGAAAGATTAAAAGTAGGAGAATCATGAGCAAGATAATGTGAACGACGATACCTTAAACCTTGAAAAACATTCTTAACAGTGCATCCATCAATGCTCCAAACAATAAACATTCCAAATAGAACCAAAACAGTGAGTAACCCAATTCGCCATTGATGCATAGGAATCGAAGTTACAACCTTTTCTGGCATCACAAACTACCAAAAAAAACATACAAATCCAACGAAATCTAGCAAAGACACTAAACTCCAAAAGTTTGTTTAAAGCACAAATGGAACAAAAGTTGAAAACTTGAAAGAAAGGAAAAAACAAATTGTGGTGATACTCACAAGGTGAGGATAGTTGCAGAGAAAATGAAAGAAGGTCTTTCGCATTGAGCTTAAAAAAAAGCACTTTTGAGAGGTTCAAGTCCAAAAAGAACTCATCAACCTCAAAAGTTTTTTCTTAACTTATCATTTTCCTTTTTATTTTTATTTATTTTGCTATGAGTTAATTTTATTTAAAGAATTAACAAAAGAAAGAATATTAAATAATGAAGAATATAATAGGAAAAACATTAATGGTTCATTAATGTAAAATAATTTATAATCCAAGACAATTTTTTTCTTCCAAAAGTGACTTATAATTTAATACAGATTTTTAGTGTGTAAATTGGGTATAAGTATATAGGCTAAGCTTCTCTAAAGAGATTTAATATTATTGTCTTTTAAGAGTTGGATTTGAATACAAATTTTTTTTAAAAGAAATATGTTATGATTCCATTCAAGTGCTTCTAATATAATTTACTAATACAGAATGAATATTCCTATTAAAAAATATTAAATGAATGTTTTTTTTTTGTGAACTTTGATTTTCTTAGAGATTTGGATTTTTTCCTCTCTTTGTCGTTACCCTGTTTCTAATCAAAGCTGGGAATTTTCCCCTTATTATTTACTCTTGTTGTTGTGGTTGTTATGCAAGTTGTAAGAAATTTAACATGATTGGTTTAGCAATAATAAATCCGACGAAATTCAAGGACAAAGATTCACCGCGGTTTCTTGCGAGTTTTCATTGACCTCTGTCTTGTGCTACTAGTAGTACTTCATTAACGATGAAATAATAAAAAAATATTGACAAAAACGATTGAATAATATATTAGAAAGTCAATAAACTTAAATTTATAGATTTATAGAGTTAAACCCATGACAAGTTATCCGTGAACTAATTATGATAATTTTTTTTATTTTTTATCTGTATCTTTTATCACTTTGTTTTGAATTTCGTTAGATAGATTTTTATATCAGATTTGTGATATTTAAATATGTTGAGAAAAAATTGAAGTAGTCATATTGAAAAAAGATAAATTTGATAAGAGGTTATAAAGATAAAATCATTTATCATATAAGTCGATTTTGTAATGATGAAATAGAGTCTATCAATTTATGTCATCCTGCACTATATTACCCACACGACAAGACCAAGAATATTCGGTGTATTGAGAAGAGATGTATTTGAAAAGAGTTGCACATCTCACATATGTTTTGGTTCTCAATGTATCACCACTGGGGACGGAGCCCGAAAATTTCATAATGGGTGGCGAAAATTTAAACACGTGTCTTTACTCTCTTTTGTTTTGTTGAAGCGGAGACATAAATATTTCGACCACTTTAATTTTATCACATTTGTAGATATTTTTTCATTTTATGTTATTAACTTGAATGTTGTATGCCCTAAAAAAGAATTGGATGTTGCGAGTTTATTTGCATATCATTAAATGAGTAACTTTTTAACAAAAAAAAACAAAATATGCGTTTTTAATAATTTAACTAATAATGAATTTCAAAGAGCCAACTTTTTTAGTAGATAGATGTAATGTCAATAGTAATTGGAAACTCACATACATGGAGGAGTTGGGATTCAAACCTCGGTCATAGTATCCAATCTAACAATTTCACCATTTATATCATGAAAATTGTTTTTCCCACTTCAAAGAAAGATAAAACACACAAGTAATTTACATTTTTAACCCCACCGGCAGTTAACTGCCGATGGGAAGGAAACCAGCGGCGGTTAGCTGTTGTTGCCCTGTTTTGCCTATATTTTCTAAAACTTCACATTTTTTCATCTTAATGTGAACAAAAACGATAAAATGACATGTGATTAAAGTGAAAAAGATAAAAACAACAAAAAAAGTAATAAATAAAAATGATAATAATAATTTGAAAGTTATACTCTTAAAAATAACATAAATTATATTTTCTTTTATTATTATATATATGATATAATTTATTATATATATAAATAATTTGATTTTTTATTGCATTTTTATTTATTATACTCTTATATTAAAATTATACTCTAAAAAGCAATTTTGATTTATAAATATATATAGAAAAGAATAGAAAAAGAAAAGAAATAATGGAAAATAATGGAATATAAATAAGTCAATGTGTGGAAAATAATGAAAAAAAAAAAAACAAATTCATGTTCCACGGCAGTTAAGTGCCGATGAAGTAGAGATGTGAAACGGCAGTTAACTGCCGAAAAATGTGAAGTTTTAGAAAATATAGGCAAAACATGGCAACGGCAGCTAACTGCCGCTGGTTCGGCAATTAGCTGCCGCCGGATCCTTCCCATCGGCAGTTAACTGCCAATGGGGTTAAAAACGTAAATTACTGGTGTGTTTTAACTTTCTTTGAAGTAGGAAAAGCAATTTTCTTATATCATTTAAGTTAGGACTTATGGACTTCAAAGAGCCAAATTTAATGTATAACAAGTATTTCTTCTAAGTAAAAATGAATTTGATTATAAAAATATGTATGAAAGTGGATGGGAAGAAAATTTAAGTCTAATGGCTCGAAGAAAGGACATTCTAGATACAACCATTTATTTTGATACAATAAATGCAGCCATTTTAGATTGGGGATGAGTGAAAAAAAAATGACATATGTTGTATTACAATGAGTAATGATGCATTAATTAAAATCCAATGACATGCATTTTTAATATATATAATCAACAAGAGCGTATACAAAAATATCGTATATATCTCAATTTAAAGGGACAGGGGGCGATTATGTAACCTCAAATGTACATATCATGTTAGTTTGATCTTTAAGAGTGGCGGCTGCCCCTAAACCATAAACACCTGGTTCCGTCCCTAATCACCACCACACGTAGATTTGAGATGCAAAAAAATGTTAATTTTGCCGCGGATCCAAACACTAGCATCATCTTATAAATCAATTTTGTACGGACGAATTAAGTCAAGCATAAGGTTCACATCATTTAAGATATTTTTTTTACAATAATAAAAATTATAGTTATAAATTAGTTAAACAAGTTCTTATTGTAATTGTTTTTTGGATTTTCATTTAGGTTTTCTCTTAAACTTCTATCTACACATCGATCTCCTAGTCTGAGTTTCGAAATTCAGTTCACCATGTTCTAGAGTTTATCCTTATTGATTATAGGGTTAATTAAGTAAATGGTCCCTATAAATATTCAGAATTTTGTTTTTAGTCCTTACAAAATAAAATCACACTTTTTAGTCTCTATAAAATTTTTCGTCTGCATTTTTAGTCCCTATAAAATTTTTCATCAACATTTTCAGTCACTGTCAAAAATTTCCACCAACATTTTTGGTCCTTAAAATGCTTAAGGAAAATGTCACAGGAACTAAAAAGTGTGATTTTATTTTGTATGGACTAAAAACAAAATTCTGAATATTTATAAGGATTATTACTTAATTAACCCTTGATTATATTCTTATTTGTTGAATACATTTTTAAAGTAACAAATGTTGACAAAGTATTCGTAAAAAAAATGTTGACAAAGTAAGTACTTATGTTGGAGGTGGATAACAAACCCTCTTTCTCTATATCCTCTTAAGTTCCATAGGTTGATGAACATGTATCTTAATTTTTTTGTTTATTTGAAAAACTATAATGTGCAAAATAGACAGTACAGAAATTGGTAAAGTATCTTAAATAAGATATCGTATCATAGAATAATATTGAATACAAATATAAAAAACAATATGAAAATTGGGTTGTTCAAGAGTTGTATAGTTTTTTTTATTATTGGAGCAAAATAGGTATGATGTATCATTGTGAGACCATTAGTTAGTGTATGTTTGGTTCACTTCTAGACGTGCCAAAATTGATTCGCAAGGTGTAGAATTGATGTTAACATGTTTGGTTAATTTCGAGTATAATTGATTTTGTCTTTAAAATTAATTACACTTGAAGCTTTTGATTTTATAATTGATTCTTACACATAAATGTATCCAAATAAAAATCATTTTACTTCTAACTCACTTTTAATCATAATCATTTTTACAAAATCAATTCTTATCAATGCATAACCAAATATAATGTATGAAACCCAAAGTAGGTTTCATAAAAAATGACCATTGAAAATGCTGTAATGTATATCTCTATTATTAGATTACTCTTTATCATGTAACTGTTCACAAAGATTATTTTTTTATGAATAACTTCGTTATTTGATGGTATGTTATTATATCTCCTTTGTAAAAAAAAAAAAAAAGGCTGGTGTGAGCGTCGAATGGCCCTTGTTGGCATTGCTCTCTACAGTATATCTCACCGACACCGACATAAATACAGTGAAGTATGAATTTGAAACTTGAACTAGCTAGCTTTCCTGAATGAATGATGATTGATTGTAAAAGATAAAGTATGTGTGACAAGGACGGTGAGGCATTTATGATTTATGTAATTCGGAATAATTGAACTGGCGAAGCCTGATTGATAGGAATGTGACCACGTAACATGCAATGTACCACACCCAAACCAGTGCAGTGCCACAACATTTTCACAACTGTTTCTTTTTTGTTTGTTGGCATCAAAAACGACAGTGGAGCATGTCCGTTTACTCTCGCCGGAACATCACAGATAAAACATATATGGCGGGTGGTGACGGATTGTTTTCATGACATTACGCGCTTCCTATTCTATGATGAAAATAGTACGTAGCATTTAACGTGGACAAACAAATGCCAAATTTGTTCATACTGCTCCAATTGCCAGTTTCTGACAATTGATTTACGGTATTTAATTAAAAAGAATTGTACCAAAAAAAATTATGTATCTGATATGGAAGAAAGGTGACTTGAGGTCAAATTAAAAATTAAATTGCAACCTGTTTGAATAAAAAAATATATAATTGTCGCGTTTAATGGCGATGCACGTTCTTGTTAGATTATGAAAGTGTAAGGATAGGTGAATGAATCACCATCATCTCCAAGAGAGAGAATGTGAGAAAAACTGAGAAAATAATTTATGAGAGGATGTGTTGTAACAATTGAGTGCATTACAACAGTAGATGGCTGTGAAAATCAGAATTTGAGAGAAAACAAAACCCGTAGATGGCCGAAATTATACTCTAGAAAATCTCTATACATCCCATCTTTTATTCTCTCTCTTTCATTACCAATTTCCTGGAGACTGACAGCTGCATGTGAGAAAGGATCCAAACACATGACACGCATGTGCTAGACGATGCTACGATAACGATGAATTAATCAAAATAATATACAAATTTTTTCCTTAAGATAATTTATACTACCATCTATTATATCAACAAAAAATAAGGCTGCAATAACAACCCAAACAATAAAAAAAAACGATAGATAAGTAAGCGATCAAAAATAAATATTGGCGAATAGGAAAAAAACTACAATGGCAACCAAAAAAGGAGGAAAAAATTGATAGACCCATAAATTAACTCCATGGGTCGTCCCAGCCCTTGGGTCCCTCTCTTTTTAAGAAATCAATAATAGCATTGACAGCTTCTTCAACTCTGTTAGAAAGGGAGTGGTTTCCATATTCAATCTCTACTTTCTCTGCACCTCCCATTGCTCTGCATAATCTGCACGTATTCAATGAGCAGTGACCATCATATATGTTCACTCCTCTCAAACTGCGGTTAATGCATAACAAAAAGCACCAGATAGAAATAGAGAATTTACCGCTCAACTAATGCTTTCTTATCAACGTAATCTGGCACATACTCATCAGCCATTGAAAATATAACCTGCAAAAAACCAAGTCATACCAAAATTTAATTTTGTTGTAGTAGGACTTAACATATTATTGGGAGAAGACTTTTGTTGATCCATGTAACCGACTCCATTTATTTGGAGAAGACTTTTGTTGTTTTAACATTTTTACAGAATGAAAATGATCACAAGGACATCATTTCACTATGAAAGCACGAACGTTTGGGATCACTTAGACCAATAATGAGCTCTCATACATGATTAGATGGTAAACAACTTTAAGCTCTCTTTTTTTGGGTATGTGTGAAGTCACCAGCATCATGATTTAAACTTGTATATTCAACCCAGCTCCCTAACCACCTGAGTCAACTCTAGGTGACCTTTTTAGCTTGCAATTTATGCCTCCTTATGATGCCAAATTTTCAAAAGAACATTACTGTATACCTTCTACATAGAGGAGAAAGAAGAAAGGATATTTCTGCACCTACCCAAGGTTTTTCTTGGCCAAAAGTTTTATAGGGGAAAAAAAGAATAATTATGTTAGAGGGATATATGCACACCTGGCAATGTGTGCTAGACATATGTCCGAGTCTCATCCTCAATTGATCATCACTCAGGTCGGAGCTGAACAAGTCATCGTCACCATTATATGCACAAAGGGAGTGATACCTGCATAAGAAACTGCTTGTTAGGAAAAGAGAAATAATAACATGAGACAACAATACCTTTTCGGTATCAAATCAATTTCGATACTAATAACCAGTAAATAGTTCTCAAGGATCAACAAATTGGGCATGTGGTATTACTCCACTAAGGAGAGAAAGGTAAGGAAATAATAGGTGTAAATAAAAAGACAGATTACTTAATAGGGGACAAGTAGTCTATTGGACAACTGACACAACTAAATTGACAAGTAATATCTAACAACTTGAAACCTTGTACAGATAAACATTATAGCAGTATAGCACTAACTTATTTGGAAGGCTGTCATCATCCAGATTTAGCAGTAGAGGAATCCCAAGAAAGTCAAGAGTAAAATTTGAGGCTTTTGCAATTGGCATGCAAACCAGAAGGAAGGTTACTTGGGTTTACCAACACCATTATTTGAAGGGATCGACTTATACAAGTAAATTAGGTTTGGCTAGCATATAATTCAAAGTATGATGAATAAATAAAAAACAATCATACTTGTGAATTATCAGAGGCATATAATACTTGAAATTGTTTATGCTTAAAGGTAATTCTTACTTATGCATGTCCAAATGTAGGAAATAGGCAGTAATTATTTGACATGTCTTATGGCTGTAGGTGCCTGCTTTTAGAAATGCACTAATCTTTGAAAAATGTCAGTACACATGATAATAATGATTTTAGTGCCAAAGAGATTACGTGGATCTAGCAAAACTATGAATTTCTCTATATACATACAGCCATTTCAGACTGATGATTGAAGAGCAAAAGATTTTCTACAATTCATCGTTTTTTTAAAACAGGGCATCATCAGTTTCTAAAAGAAAACCAAGATTACACATATTTGAAAATCTCGGCATTTGTACTGCAACATTATTTATGTACACTCACCTATATGCAGTAATTGGGGCACTAGGATCTGCTTCCCTTGGCATTATCTCTGAACCTCGGCCTTCGCTTATCATTTTAGCAGCCAAGTCAATCATAGCAGCTGTCTGAGGGAGTGTAGATTGATATTCCCTATCACTGACCGGAGCCTGAACAGTTAAACAGAATAGAAAACAAAGTTTTCAGTGAGAGAGAGCAGACACTATAGCAAGTTATATATTGAAATTGAACAAACTAAGCATCTACTATTTGATTTTGGTTTGGGTAACACTACAATCCAACATTTCAATCCTTTGACTTCAAAATTTTAAATTATACAAACGTTAGAAAACCAAATGAAGTACGTTAGTAGTAGTAACTGATCCACACTTATGCAGGGTTCTGAAAAACCGGGCAGGTCATTAAATTGGTGGAGAGACTAACTTGCAGTTTGATGGCATAACCGTAGTCCAACTAATTACCACATAGACATACAATACAATTCATCATATCAATACATTAATCTCAATAAATATAAATTTAACATTTTTTATTTTTGTAACAGAATATTATTTTATTAATGTTAAAAATACTACAACTTAAAATATAAATAAAAACAACAGATAGCAAAACTTTCTACAGTGTAACTAATAAAATTTATTATAGCTATTTTAGATATATCATATACTCCCTGTTTAATATCACTATACTTAAATATCTAATATTATACTTATATTAATACTTTAATAGAAAAAAGGTATTTCCTATGCAACCAGAGGACATCTTAGTATGCCGGAGTTGATACAACAGGTGAAAAAAGTATGACAACATTGACCTCCAACCTTAAACCTACTATCCGATTTGAGCATGTTCCCTAGTTTGCCAGTTCTAGAGATAACTTTTAACAATCTAATAGCGTCGGTTTTCAGAATCAGAACCATTCTTAAATACATATATCAATGTGAATTGCGAAATTGAGGGGGTTATTTGTTCTTCAACACACTTGAATGGTACTCCCTCCATCCCAAATTATCTGACGTTTTGGACATTTCACACGTGTTAAGAAATGTAATTAATTTTGTATGGGAAAGAGATATTATGGGTGGTTTTACAAAATTGTCCTTAATAAATGATATGGGAAAGATAAATTAAAGAAGTGAAAGAAGAGATAATAATAAACAGTTAAGGGTATAGTAGGAAAAGTAACATTAATGTTTCATTGGTATTGTAAAGCGACTTATAATTTGGGACAATTTTTTTTTCAAGCGACTTATAATTTAGGACGGAGGGAGTATTAATTAGTTTCCTTTTTGCACTTCAAGTTTCAAATATATTTTGTCTGTCACATTATGTTAAAGAATGTGTATGCTTCACAACAATCAATTGCAATTGTTCCTTCACCCTCCACTTGCTTTGAAAGAAATGAGAGGAAAATCGTTGAGTGAAGAAACAAATACAGCATTTACTCCAGTTTGATTGCGTAGAGT
Source organism: Medicago ruthenica (assembly GCA_018208015.1). Lineage (NCBI taxonomy): Eukaryota > Viridiplantae > Streptophyta > Magnoliopsida > Fabales > Fabaceae > Medicago > Medicago ruthenica. Next base: position 103,426 of record WNNG01000214.1, read on the forward strand.
CGTAGAGAAAACGAGGAAGGAGAAAAATTGATGTGGAACCGCCATTGAACTCTTTTATAGTCTATATCAAATAGAGAGGAATGAGAAAACACAAATTTTGAAGGGAAAAATTACTCTTTCCAACTGTCCGTCAATATATCTCTCATCTAGCGTGGGATTCACTTTTTTCATGTTATCAATGAATTAAAACACATTACACCTATTACTCATTTTATATCTTCTCATTTAAGTTACTGACATCTTTCCTTGTTCTAAGGAATCTTATCTTATATGTTTCATAGTATGTAAACATATCTTCGATAGGATATTTAGTTGAAGGTAATTTGCATTTTTCTAAAATACTAGTTTATTTAAGATTTCACTTTTTGTGTTAGACACTCTTTAGGTTCATTATTCATCTAACATACTTTTTGATGATTGGATAAAACAAAATTTCTTCATAATATCTTATTTGGATTGAGTACTTTGCATGTAAAGGAGTAAATCAGGTTGTGTCGGAAGAGCACTCGACACCTACGGAAAGAAGGGCCTCACCAAAAGAATTACTCTAGGATTACTTGGTTCTACGTAAAAGAGTTCGTAAACTGATCTACTATCAACAAGTACCTGCAAGATGGCAGCACGAACAGCTCGGGAGCAAGCAAAATTTGTGCGCATGTAATGCACAATATCCTGGAGAAAATGATCAAAACAAGAAAAGTTTATTTAACTTTCTCAGAAAACATCAGTAGCAAGAGAGGGAGTGGAAGTAAAGCATGGTTCATCATTTTAATGGAATAAAATATAACCTGACAACCAGTACTATGCCCAAGTAATGCCACACCTTCAGAATCTTCTTTGTTAATTAAATAATTAATAAGCTGATCCAGATCCTTAGCATCCTTCAACATTAACAAGCAATTGCAAACTCAGTCATCAAGATAATTATTCTCACCAATCAGATGGAAATTATAATTTTGCACTTTTCACATAAACCTGAGGATGAAAAAAGAGCACATTAAAGCTTGAGAATCAAGGTCTTAAATGGCCATGATATTGAGGTAATGTATTTCAGGTATAATAACTACATCCTTATATATAGAACTCTTTTTTTTTAAGAAGCCAAACTAGCCCACCGAAATCGGCACCGGGGAGAATCAAACCTGAGACCTTGAGAGGTATATATAGAACTCTTTTAAGTTTTAAGAAATTTACTTGTCCCTTTTTATCGGACCCCCTTCAATAAAATACTAACATTTGCGGTTTCAAAATATAAAAGTGGCTAAATTCTTTAGTTTACGGTCACTAAATTATGGTCCTGGGTTATCAGGATACTTAGTTTACGATATTTATCAAAATAGCTACTTTTTCTCTAAAAAAAATAACTACATTTTGAATACACTGTTGGTTGTGATAATGCTGAAGGTCTCTAGTTTAACTGTTTAACAGTAGAATAAATTATTTATATAAATTTGATCAAAAAGTAAAATATGTTGTCTTTAATTGTCGTTGAGAATAATTCTGACCTGAATCGATAATTGAACATGAATATAGAAATATAGCATTTTAGGAAATTCTGGTTTCTTGCAATAAATAGTTCGTTTAATCCCTGAAATGAAGGCATTCAAGTCATTCAACTATGTTCCAAGTTAAATAAAAATTATAAGGCTGAGAGCTAATCCCTCAAGTAACTCACATATAATATACCAAGCATTGTTTTGGTCTCCTAAACAAACAGCCGAGTCCTCTATCACAAAAACCTAATGTAATCACCAAGACCAACATTTGCTTTATATTAACCTTGGCAAGGTCATGTTGTGCAAATACTATGTACGCCATGCTAAGGTAAAAAGGAATTTCAGATTTCACTGGAAGCTTACTCTTCATATTTTAATATCAATCATTTAAATCAAAAGCTTGTTTTTGAGCTCATAACGCATCAAATTAATAAGCAACAAACTAGAAAGTTTGCAACACTTAATAGCAACAGCACACCCGGAATTATAATTTATTTGATTACCTGTTGCAAGCTGGAGATGCCATATCCACTATAAGAAGATGACATGAGAAATTGAACTAGTGACCAATTCTCGCGGTCCAGAGCAATTGCCAGAGGTTCTAAATATCTACAAGAAGAGAAAATAGACATTAGAACGAAACTCGTCTAAGGTTCATATCAAGATACAAAGCTTAAAAAAATGGAACAGTGCAGGGACCATTACAGATACTCTATTAATAAATAAATTTAGGGTAAATTACACTTTTGGTCCCTTAAATATTTTTCATGTTTCATATTGGTCCCCTAATTATTAAAAGTAACGTTTTGGTCCCTTAAATCCTTCTCTGTTAGTCACTTTGGTCCCTTTCGTTAGTTTGTGTTAAAAAACGTTCACTTTTGGTCCCTTAAATATTTTTCAGGTTTCATATTGGTCCCTGAAAAATATTTAAGGGACCAAAAGTGAAACCTGAAAAATATTTAAGGGACCAAAAGTGAACGTTTTTTAACGCAAACTAACGGAAGGGACCAAAGTGACTAACAGAGAAGGATTTAAGGGACTAAAACGTTACTTTTATTAATTAGGGGACCAATATGAAACCTGAAAAATATTTAAGGGACCAAAAGTGTAATTTACTCATAAATTTATAATCATACTAACTTCTTGCAATTTTAACTTCAAATGAAGAGAAAAAAATCATATATCAATTTAACAATAAGCTATCAACACCAAGTGGAATAGAAGGTAGTTGTTATTTAAAATTAAGCTGTACCTATAAAAGTTAAAACAATAAATTCGAAATTTACAAAGAATGATATTTGTTTAGTGTTTCACAGTCACTTTATTCTTTCGAAGACATAGATTTTTATATGCTGGAAAAAAAAAACTTAACTTATTTTTGATAAGACGCCTAGGCATATTCTAGAAGAAATAGAGTGGGGTCAAGAGAGTAATTTATTTAGTGAGCTAGAATATGGTTACCGCATCTGTAGGGAGGGGAATCTTAATGATCCATCCGTTATATGAGACGGCAAGAGGAATGAGGGAATCATGGAGAGTTATTGTTAGAGTCCGTTAGAGGAGTTCTCTTCGGTTAAGAGCTATAGAGCTCTGGTTATGAGTCTTTGACTCTGATCTATCCTTTCATTTGCTATTCCTTTGTTGTAGAGTCTCTAGGCTAATCTTTACCATTAAATAATATAAAGATTTACCTTATTTGTTTTTGTAGGTTCTACAAGTTTCCCTTTTAATATCAAAATACTATATGTTAACTCTGAAAATATATATGACAGTAACTAAATTTACAAAAGAAACAATTGCATAAATTTTTAATTACAAAACCTATTAAAATAGGTAGATATTAATAACTTAATAATAAAAAATTAGCCTGTGGATACGGGTTTGTAATAATAGAAACAGATCAACTCATAAGGAAACGGAGAGAAAGAGAGGGAAAGTAGAGAGTGATTAAACTCTTTGTGTTTCAGTTATGTTGAATCAGTATAACAATAATTTGGTGATTGGTATTTGTACCAACCAATCAGAACTGATTCTCAATCAGTTAGAACTTGTGCTGAGTCAGCACCAAGTTAGTTACAAGTTACAATTCTTTGGCTCTTAGCTATTTTGCTATCTCACTTAGCTGTTTTAGCTATTGCTAACAGTATTCACCAAAAAAAAAACTATTCCTAACAGTAATAGAGAAACTCATAAGGATAGTGAGGGAAACAAAGAGAAAAAGAGGGAAAGTGGAGAGTGATTAAACTTTTTGTATTTCCGTTATGCTGAATTAGTATTACAATGATTTGGTAATTGGTATTGCCAATCTTTTTTTATTAAATGGTCGATGTCAGTATTATTAGTAATTGTTAGTATTATACTGCGAGTGGGAATTGAGCTCTCAACCTCTAATCCTCTATCACTCCGCCCTTAACTCCCCACCCCCAGCCACCAAATCATCCTTATCCCAGTATTTATACCAATCAGAACTGATTCTCAATTGTTACTCTATTAGTTAGTCATTAACATATTGTTTTTTTGAAGTTAATGCAGTGGGAATAAACTAAATAAGAACTGGTAAAAAGGTAACAATCAACAAGATGTTTTACAATGAGGCTTTAGCATGCTTAAAACCAGCATTTTATTTAGTTAAACTTTTTTATCTCTTATTCTTTAATTCAATCATGTTGATCATCAAAAGATTTAAAAACAGAAAATAAGGTCTTAAGCAAAGCAATAACTAAACTCCTATAAGGACATTGGGTCTTATGTTTTAATCCTAAAAAGAAGAATTTGATGTTTGAAACCCACATAACGAGAACAGAGGATTCTGCTTCCATAGAAAACCAAACTAAAGTTGAGAATGAAACAGAGACCAATGAAGAGAATTTGAGACACATAGAAGGAGTTGAGAAGCAGGCCACAATTGTATAGATCATCATAAATAAGATTTTTTTCTCCTGAAGGATTATACTAACAATAAGTTCAAAAGACTATAACAAAGATTGTGCACCAAATGTATTACAGCGGCTAATATTTCTTCTGATACTTGCTGAGTAATAATGTGTTTATAACTATAGATTCATTGGCACGATAAATTTGAAGGTTTATACTAAGAATTCACATGCTTGAAAAATTCACATTTTCTCCTGTTTATGGATGAGTGATGACATACAGTAAAAAAAAAATATTTTAGACAACATTCAATGTAAGAAATGGTCAAATATTGAACTTACGCAGTAGCAAGAAATCCATCCGTTAATCCACCAATAAAAATAACTTGCCGTTTGAAATCGCCACTTTTGAATGCAACCTGCAAATAAAAGAATTTATCACAAAGTCGTTATACTAAAAACATAAAGGGATGATTTTAAAAGTGAAAAAGAAATAGAGAATAATGTTCAATGTCTAACACAAACACGACACCGAAATATGTGATTACATTTCAATCACTTCCGTTTCTTTTAACTATTATTTGTGTGTACACTCTCCATGTCGGTGTCTGTGTAGCGTCTGAATCAGTGCTTAACAAAAGAACAATACAATTACAACTCCAATACAATCTCCATAACATTCAGAGTAATTTCTAAAATTCAAACTGTTTCAGAATTGTTTCACATCATGCCGAAAATGCATTATACTAATCTTAGTCTTACTACACATGATCAGTGTAGAAAGTGCAATAAATTAAAACAAATCAAGTAAATAACTGAAGCTACAAATAAATCAGATCGAATCAAAAATTGAAAAAAAAATTAAGTAACAGACCTGAATAGGATTAGGACCGTATTTGAAAAGAACACCTCGGATTTGATTTTTACGGACGACGGGACCGGTTATATCTGCGGAGGCGGAGACGGTTACGGCGGAGTTACTTGACATTTTCAAATCGGTACGGCCAACTCGAACGATTCCGGAAAACCAGGAGGTGGCGGAAGAAGAAGATGATGAAGGCGTTGAGATTGAAGGAGTGATTGAGGGATTCATTGCTCTATGAGGTGGACATTGTTGCGTTTGAGGGTTCACGAAGATGATGTATTGATGAACCCTTTCAATTTCGGTTTCAGTTTCAGTTTCAGTTCCGCTTACGAGAAAATCAGATTGCGCGTGTCATCACTGCGTGGTATTTACGCGCGTGGAACTAATTACAATCTTGCGGTGGGTGAGCTGAACTGAACCGCATGTTATTACACTCTAAAATATGAAAATTGTTTTTTACTTCAAACAAAGCTAAAACATACTAAAAAATGACTTTTTTACCCCGTCGACAGTTAAGTGCCGCTGGGATGGTGCATCGACAGTTAATTGCCGCTAGATGTATCGGCAGTTAATTGTCGTCGGATCTATTGGCAGTTAACTGCTTCTACGTTCAGTACTTATGCAGATCACCACTTATGTAGAACTTGCACTCCAAGTTGCAAATCTCTTCAAAAACTCTCTCAAATCATCCAAATCCCAAATTTCTTCAAGTTCAAATCAATCAACACTCCAAGAACAAGTAAGTTTTCATAATCAAGTTTCATTGTCATTTTATGTTTATATGTAATATTTTTTCTCTTAAATTAGTAATTTTTTTGTTTTAGGGTTTGTTTAAATTTTGATTCTTTTTGGCAAGAAATGATTTAATGTTTACATGTAAATGACTTATGTTGCTTAAATGTTTAGATGTTTGCATGTTTATGTTGTAGTTTTTAGTTTTATGGTTTATGTATAATTTGCACTCCAAGTGTTTGATGAAATGTTTGAATGGGTTTTTTTATTGATTGTTTTTAATTTCTTATGGTGTAGATCTAAAAAATGGCTAAAGTATACTTTCATGTATCCTTCAACGGTGGTAACCAACATTTTTTCATGAAATCAACCAATGAATCAATCACAGAGACACGAGAAGGGTGGAGTACGTTTGGTACCATCGTCCATCGTTCGACTCAGAGGGGAATTTGTCGTTCACTATGCCGGAGTTAACGAAGACAACGACGTGAGGAGCATGTTCTCGATATTTGTTGAGCACAACATGATCCCCATCGAGATGGATGTTACGTTACTGAGGTCGCCTGAAGTTATTCTCAAGAGTTTGATTCGGCCGGATGAAGATGTTTAGGTAGTATTATTATGTTGTGTCATTATTTTGTTGGATTTAAGTTTAATTTTTGTTAGTTTGCTCAAGATGTTGGCATTGAAGTGTCTTTTGCTTAGTGTAAAGGTTTGCAAGTCTTTTTGAAAACTCAAAAGAATGAAGAGAACACAACATGTATTCTACCGATTCAGCTATATACGTTCTCACATCGAATTCCCTCGTATAAAATGAGTGTGACAAATGGAATGCAGTTCTAAGATGTTGTTTTGTGCTTGATCATGCTCCTCTGTCAATTGAAACTTGTCAGTTGGCATGACAGTAGGATTAAGTTCAAAAGAATATATTGGAACTGCATTCCTTTTTGTCATGACTCATCTTATATAAGGGAATTCGATGTGAAAACCTATATAGTTGATTCGGTAGAATACATGTGTTGTGTTCTCTTCGTCTTTTTGAGTTTTCAAAGAGACTTGCAAATTTTTACACTAAGTATAAGACACTTCAATGCCAACATTTTCCGCAAACTTTCAAGAATTTAATTTTAATCCAACATCATGATGATACAACATATTTAGGGATAATGTAATTTAATGTAACGCTTATTTTGTGTATTTTTAGTTATGATTTAGTTCGGATCATGAATGAATTGTTGTTTCTAAGACATGACATGGTTATAACAAAATAATCAAAATAAACTTGAAATCAGGTTAAAATTGTACCAAAAAACCTACGATAACGTGTCATAAATTTACAAAAAAAATCTAACAAATGTAAAAAAAAAAAAAAAACTAACAAAAGTCCTAAAAAAAATGTCCTACTCCTAATCCTGGTCATGTTGCTGCTGCCTCCTCGACCTCCTATGTCACCTAGTCAGTATCGGTGCCATCATGTCCCTGATATCGCGCAAGGCCTGATACAACTGCTCAGTGTTCATCGCCTCATGACCCAATGATAAGTGCCAAAAATGAGTTAAAAAGCATAGTTAATTTAAGCACTTAAGTAGCTTGTTTTGCAAGTTATCATGGGAAAAGCTCATAATCACTGATCAAATGCCCAATATTGCTTTTACTTATTTCCCCATCCATTTGTGCAGGAAAATGCAAGCCAAGACATGATTTGAGCAAAGAATCAAGAAGAAAAGAATCTGATAAACTCGCCCAGCGAGCTAATGTCGAGTCCTTAGCGAGCTCTGGCAGGGATTTTCAGGAGCAGGGGAACTTGATTTCGCTCAGCGAGATTCACCCTCGCTCAGCGAGCCAAGGCGGTTTAAGGAGATTTGAAGACGTGGTTGAAAACCACTGGCAAAGACAGCAAATCTCGCCGGGCGAGAAAAATCTCGTCGAGCGAGATGTCACTTTCAGCTTTTAGTATTTAAGCTTTGTTTCATACTTTTTTGCTTAGAACATTATTATTACAGTGTGTAATATTATTAGGATATAGTTTTTAGATAGAAAATAGGGCTAGAAGCTTTGATCTTCATGGAGCAAGAGTGATTGGAGTGTGGAATCAACTAAGACTCTTTGGGAAATCAAGAACTTAGGTTTGGATTTTCATCTTTCTTTACACTTTTGTATAGTTGTCATGAAAATGAACAACTAACTCCCTTTGTTGGGATTGGAAGTACTCTATCTATGCTTAGATGTAACATTTGATTATGCAAATATATGATTTTAGCAATTTATGTGTTATTGAAGTTATTCTTGCTTTTCATTCTCATGCATGATTTAATTGTTATTGACAAATACTTTTGAATCTAGGTTTAGAATAATCTTCTATCAAAATAAGAAATTCTAGACATGGAATTTGGTTTTGATAATCGCATAAAGTGTCGGAACGTAATGCTTTCGGATCGTTTGATGGATTGGGAAATCGTCTATTAAACGATACGATCGATCTCACGACGTCATTTGGACACGAATGACTTTGTCGAGTGATACGTGATAATCTCGCTAAAACGCTAGAACTCATATGCATGATTATTAGATTATTTTCGATGCCCGATTGAGGAACTCTAATCTCAACGCTTTTATTCCCTATTACTTTTTGTTTTATTACCGCTTTTAGGTTCCATTAGTTTATATGCAAACAAGTTACAAAACCCTTACTCAAAACGATAACGATTGTTGAACGGCTCGAGATAGCGCACCAATCCCTGTGGAGACGATAATTTAAAAATACTTACTTTTGTTACTCAACTAACAAAATGGCGCCGTTGTCGGGGATTAGTGTTTAGATATTTTGAGCATCGCAATAATTTGTATTGTTTTGAGCATTTGTATATATCTTGTTAATATTTTTCTTCTCTTTTGTACATTGTTAAATTGTGTTTGCATTAACCCTCTTTGTTATACAAAGAAAAGTTTCTTGTTAGTTATACGTGTTTCAGATTCTCAACATAAAAGAAATCATGGCTGATCATCATGATTATTTCAACTTCTATAATCCATTTGAGTATGAATCCTATCAACAGTATCAACAATATCCGTCTGAAGATGAACAAATGGCAAGAACGGAAAATATTTTGAATATGTTCATGCAACAATCCATGATCAACATGCAAAATACCAACCATAGATTGAGAGCTTTATCATGCCAATTGGAGATTTTGCAAATTCAATTAAATTTTCTACCAAGAATCATGGATGTTCAGACCAACAATCAATCCACTTTGGAATTCGGAGAGATTGTTGAAGACGATGTTGATGAGAGTGAGGAAGAGACAATGTTTGAAGGATGTGGTATAAGGAAAATAGTAGAAGAAATAGAGATACCACACAAAGTAGAACTTCCTCAAGAAAGGTTAGATTCTGAAGAGACCAGAACTGTTGATAGTGAAGAAGTGATGGATATTGAGAAAAAGGAACAGTTTCTTAACAAGGAAGAAACTTGTGAAAAGGAGGGGATGAAAGTGAGCAAGGCAGGACTTGAGTTTGTAAAAGATAGTATTTGTTCCTTGTTCATCAAACTCTGGATAGGGAGGTTATGGACTCCACATCAGCTATACTTCAAGTTCATGGAATTCCTCCCAAAACAAAGGAATACAAAGGTTGATGTGCGTTCTGTCTCATTTTGGCCACCCAAACGAATCAGGCGTCGAACTAACGACGTAAAACAAGTGCTTGTTGGGAGGCAACCCAATTTTGTAAGTTTTTATGCTTTATTAATGCTTTTTAGTAACTTTAGGTGAAGTTAAAAATGACAAGTCTTTTGAAATGCTGCATTTTTGAAAATTCTGAAACCTGTCATTCTCGCGAAGCGAGATATTACTTCGATGAGCGACGCTTACTGATAAGCTCACTAAGCAAAGTATCAGATGCATGATAATGATAATGATAGAAAATTGTTTGAAAGTGCAAAGCCAAGGTACTTGTTTCTTGCTTTTCTAGGTGTGTACTTGAATTTGAAATGAGTACTTTGCACAAAAATTTATCTCATACAGTTTTACGCGATAACATGCTTATTATGTGAACCACTTAGAACTAGCCTAAATGTGAGGAATCCTCAAGTGCTTTACATATATGCAGGAGACCGGCATTCATTGTTTTACTCAGTTGTTTTATGTTAAATCTGATAATTGTTTTGAATTGTATGAAAGCATGTCGCGTCGAATTTCGGATGTCAAGCTATTGACTAGCGTTGAATCACTAAATTTAAATCACGACTGAACTTTTAATTTTTCGGGGAAAAAGGAAAAAAGTTCTAAATTACCTTGAAAAGAGATTTTAGGTTCGAAAGTCGATTATGCGAGGGGAAGGTATTAGCACCCCTCACATCCGTTGTATTCAACGGGAACCTCTTAGTTGACTTAGGCTTAAAAATGTTTTTGACGTTTTGCTTGCACGCTTAATTATATATATATATGTAAAGGAACAAGTAAATAAAATGTGAGGTGAAGAAAGAGATAAAAACAAACGAAATAGAAAAAAGAAAAAAAGATTTTTAAATAACGGGCTTGACAAGACGTCAATCTTGCTCCTACGTATCTCCCGGTAGTCGGAGAATTCAAAGCTTACGTAGTTCTTGAAAAAAAGTTTGAAAACGCACAAAGGCGTAAAAGCTTTAAATGATGAAGGAGACAAGCGCACATTAAGACGATAAACTCGCACAAGGCGTGAAAAGACGAACGCACATTAAGGCGATAAACTCGCACAAGGCGTAAAAAGACGAACGCACATTAAGGCGATAAACTCGCACAAGGCGTAAAAAGACGAACGCACATTAAGGCGATAAACTCGCACAAGGCGTAAAAGTTGAAAGAAAACATGCAAAGGCACCACAAGTTCGGATTGACCACAAGGGCCAAAATGACAAACGCACGAAGGCGTACAATGTTTGAATTGACCGCGGGGGCCAAGAAAAGTTTAAAATGGTCACGGGGGACCAAGAAAAGTTGGATTGGTCACGAGGGACCAAGAAAGGTTCAAATTGGTCGCGAGGGACCAAGAAAGGTTTAATTTGGTCGCGAGGGACCAAGAAATGTTAAAATTGGTCGCGAGGGACCAAGAAATGTTAAAATTGGTCGCGAGGGACCAAGAAAGGTTCAATTTGGTCGCGAGGGACCAAGAAATGTTAAAATTGGTCGCGAGGGACCAAGAAAGGTTAAAATTGGTCGCGAGGGACCAAGAAATGTTAAAATTGGTCGCGAGGGACCAAGAAAGGTTCAATTTGGTCGCGAGGGACCAAGAAATGTTAAAAATTGGTCGCGAGGGACCAAGAAAGGTTCAAATTGGTCGCGAGGGACCAAGAAATGTTAAAATTGGCGCGAGGGACCAAGAAAGGTTCAATTTGGTCGCGAGGGACCAAGAAATGTTAAAATTGGTCGCGAGGGACCAAGATATGTTCAATTTGGTCGCGAGGGACCAAGAAATGTTAAAATTGGTCGCGAGGGACCAAGAAAGGTTCAATTTGGTCGCGAGGGACCAAGAAATGTTAAAATTGGTCGCGAGGGACCAAGAAAGGTTCAAATGCGTTGGACGCGTTGAAAATAGAATGACGATTGTCCGAGCAACGAGACATACGTCAAGCATTCGTACAACCGGGGAAAGGAGAGACATACGTCAAACCACCCTTTTTCATTCATGTTTTGTTTGAACTTGAGAAAACGTATTTTTTGGGGGAGCTAGAAAAGAATGACGATCGTCTAAGCAACGAGACATACGTCAAGTGTTTATCCGATCGGGGAAAGGAGAGACATACGTCAAACCACCCTTTTTTCATTCAAGTTTCGCTTGAATTTTGAGAAAGAGTGTAAACTGTCAAAACGCTCGTTTTTAGAACTCAAAAGAAAAGAAATAAAATTGTTCAAATTAGTTGTTGCAACCAAAATGAACAAGCTTGTTGTTTAATGAAACAAGAAAGAAAATGTTTTTGTTGTTTTCGTTGATTTTTGTTTGGTTGGTTTGGAAGGACAAAGTCCTTTGCCTACATACCCAAATGGGATCAAAACCGATGTAGTTCGGGCCAAAAAACGAGTGATTTGTTATGTTGATTTTAAAACTTGAAAATGTTTGTGAAAGATAAAAATGAGCCAAAGTGGCGAGTGAGTGAAGTTTGATTAATTAAAAATGCAAAAATAAAGTCTAATATGATTAAGATTGATTGAAGTTTGATTTAAAAGAAAATTGCTTGGTTTGAAATCCAAGGCTTTGTTAATGAAGAATATTTTTTGATGAAGTTTTTGAATATTTGAAATGTTTTTGGTTTTTTATGATTTTTTACTCGGAGTTAAAAAAAGAAATTAAGTGCGATAAAAAATAAGCTAAACGCGAGAGAAATAAATAAATAAACGATTGTTGGATCAAAATAAAAAGATTTTTGTTTTTGGATTATGAATTAAACTAAGAAAAATAAAATATAATGCAATGCATATTTAAACATTTTTGTTCCTAATGTATATGCTAATGACATAAAAAAGATGCAAAATAAAATGAACAAAATAGAAATAAATAAAAAAATAAATGCATGAGATAATATGATAGGTAAATAAATGAATGAGATATTAAAAAACAATAAAACAATAAAAGGAAATAATAATAAAAAGAAAAAAATAAATTTTGCAAAGAAAATAAAAGAAATAAAATTAGGGAGGTGTAAAAAATAAAACTGGGGGGTACTAGTAGCAAAAAATAAAACAGATTGGAAGAGAAAGGCCCAATATGTATTGGGCTAGTGTAAATTAATCTGGGCCGTCTGATTAATCAGACGGCCCTGATCTGATCACAGGGAAAAAGAACCAGGGCCGTATGATTAAAAATCAAAGGGCCAGGAGAGCGTGGGTGTACGCTAACGCGTACACCCTTTCACACTGAATCAGGGAGGGGTATATAAACCTCTCCCCTTCACAAAAAAATCATTTTTTCATTTCCCCTTCTCTCTCTTGCTCACCCGCTCTCTCTCTTCTTCTCATCTCTCTCACTTCTCTTCGCCGGAAAAGAATTCCGGCGTGGTGGCCGCCGGCCAAGACGGCGGCGCCACCGCGCCGGAAAATAAAAAACTCCCCTTTTCTAAAAAAAACACATTTTTCCCACACCCTTTTCTCTCCTCTTCCCAAATCCAACAATATTTTCTCCAAAATCCCCCCCAATCGGTCTAGATCTAAATTTAAAAATAACAAAATTTTTTTACCTTTTTCTTTGTTGTGGTGTACGGTTTTGTGATGTTTGCTTCGTGTGTGTGCGTGTGTGTTTGTGTGGTGTGTGTATGCGCGCTTGTGTGGCTTGCTAGAGTCGTGGCTTGTGGGTTTGGGTTAAGTGGTGTTAGAGGAAGAGGGGAAAAACGTGTTTTTTGGGTGTGTATGTTGAGGTTTGGCCGTGTGTGTGGGCTGGGTGATGTGTGCGTGTGTTGGTGTGTGTTTGTTGCGTGGTGCTGTTTGCTGGGACGTGAGGGTGCTGGGTGTGTGATGCTGGGACGTGAGGGTGCTGGGTGGTGATGCTGGGACGTGTGGGGGTTGAGTGAGGGTGAGTGTTAGTGCTGTTTTCTTGCTGGGTTGCTGGTTGGGTGTGTTGGGGTAGCTGGGACGTGTGGGGGTTGAGTGAGGGTGAGTGTTAGTGCTGTTTTCTTGCTGGGTTGCTGGTTGGGTGTGTTGGGGTAGCTGGGACGTGTGGGGGTTGAGTGAGGGTGAGTGTTAGTGCTGTTTTCTTGCTGGGTTGCTGGTTGGGTGTGTTGGGGTAGCTGGGACGTTTTTGGGTGTTGGGGGAAGTTTGTTTTGCTGTAAAAAAAATCTGCTTTGTTTAAAAATTTCTTCCCAAAATTTCTTCCCCTCCTTTTTTGTTAATTTTGTCCCTGTTTTATAGAGAGATTTTGAGCTGCTTAAGCTGCTTGCTGACCTTGAAGATTAAGTTGAAATCTGTATGCAGATCTTGGATAGGATTTGGAAGATTTGGATGAAAAGGAAATGATGAAAAATGATGATGAAAAAAAACTTGGATTGGGCGCCCCTGCAGTATGTGAATGTTGACTGTTGACTTGGACCAAAAAAGAAAAATAAAAAGAATAATAATAATAGTAATAAATAATAATAATGATAATAATAATACAAAAAGGAATAAATAAATGGTAATAATGGTAATAATAAAAATAACAATAAATGACAATAAATAATAAAAACTGAAATTAAAAGTAAAGATAAAAAGTAATAAAAATAAAATAAATAAACGAGACAAAAATTGACATGAGGTATTTTAAAATACCTCCCTGCCGAAATTTCGTCTGAAACGACGAAAATTCTCGGCCTTTTTTAAAAATGCGTAAAACGAGACAATAAATAAAACGAGATGAAAATGGGTCAAAAAATGGGGTATGACAGATGCCCCTATTTAAGTTTCTTCGCTACGGAGATTAAAAAGCGAAATTTTGATTCGACGGGTCGAAGAAACTTAAATACAGAGTACACCATTTTTTGACCAATTTTGACAGTAAAACATTATGGATGTGATGCCATGTATGCAATGTTATGAATGCATGTGATGCAAGTATAAATGCAAGACGGCAAAGATGACCTGATTGGGGATAAACAGAGACAAAGGGATACCCGGGTTCGTTAAAGAAACGGGATCCAACTCTATTGGGGATAGTGTTCCACTGGGGAAAAAGGTTAGCCGTTTGGGTTATTGCCGAGCTATTCACTGGGGAGAGTGGGCAATTAACCACGGGAACCAAAAAGGGTAAAATGTCAGCTGTTCGGGTTAAAATCCGAACTGCCACTGATGACAAGGATTGAATGTAAAGGTCAGCTGTTCGGGTTGTTGCCGAACTGCCACTGACGACAAGAAATAAAATGTCAACTGTTCGGGTTGTATTCCGAACTGCCATTGACGACAAGAAAGTAAATGTCGCGTCAACTGTCCGGGTTGTTTACCGAACTGTTCATTGACGACAGGAAATAAAAGACATGTCAACTGTCGGTTTGTTCCGACCTGCCATTGACGACGGGAAAATAAAATGTCAACTGTCGGTTTGTTCCGACCTGCCATTGACGACAAGAAATAAAAGATGTCAACTGTCGGTTTGTTCCGACCTGCCATTGACGACGGAAAAATAAAATGTCAACTGTCGGTTTGTTCCGACCTGCCATTGACGACAAGAAATAAAAGATGTCAACTGTCGGTTTGTTCCGACCTGCCATTGACGACAAGGAAAATAAAATGTCAACTGTCGGTTTGTTCCGACCTGCCATTGACGACAAGGAAATAAAAGATGTCAACTGTCGGTTTGTTCCGACCTGCCATTGATGACAAGGAAAATAAAATGTCAACTGTTCGGATTGGTTACCGAACCGTTCATTGACGACAGAAAACAAAAGACATGTCAACTGTCCGGATTGGTTACCGAACCGTTCATTGACGACAGAAAACAAAAGACATGTCAACTGTCCGGATTGGTTACCGAACCGTTCATTGACGACAGAAAACAAAAGACATGTCAACTGTCCGGATTGGTTACCGAACCGTTCATTGACGATAAAAAGGAAAGTCAACTGTTCGGGTTGGTTACCGAACTGTTCATTGACGACGGGAAATAAAAGAGACATGTCAACTGTCCGGATTGGTTACCGAACCGTTCATTGACAACAAAAAGAAAAGTCAACTGTTCGGGTTGGTTACCGAACTGTACATTGACGACAGTAAATAAAAGACATGTCAACTGTTCGGGTTGGTTACCGAACTGTACATTGACGACAGAAAATAAAAGACATGTCAACTGTCCGGGCTGATTACCGAACCGTTCATTGACGTCAGAAAATAAAAGACATGTTAACTGTCCGGGTTGTTTACCGAACCGTTCATTGACAACAAAAAGAAAAGTCAACTGTTCGGGTTGGTTACCGAACTGTACATTGACAACAGGAAATAAAAAGACATGTCAACTGTCCGGATTGGTTACCGAACTGTTCATTGACAGATAAAAAGAAATGTCAACTGTTCGGGTTGGTTACCGAACTGTACATTGACAACAGGAAATAAAAGACATGTCAACTGTCCGGATTGGTTACCGAACCGTACATTGACGACAGGAATAAAAGAAATGTCAACTGTTCGGATTGGTTACCGAACCGTACATTGACGACATGAAATAAAAGAAATGTCAACTGTTCGGATTGGTTACCGAACCGTACATTGACGACATGAAATAAAAGAAATGTCAACTGTTCGGATTGGTTACCGAACCGTACATTGACGACAGTGAGGATGCGGCTGACAAGCCGTTCCTTACAGAATTGCCCCTTCAATTGGGGAGAAAGGATGCACAAGCTGTCCAATAAAGAACTTGCCACTTGGCACAACACTGGGGAATATGCACAAGCTGTTCGTTTGAACTGCCACTTGGCATAAAGACATGATAAAAAGATGCGCAAGCTGTTCGTTTGAACTGCCACTTGGCGTAAAAGGGTGACATCACTTGACCACACGGACTGGGGATGACACTTGGGGAATATTTACTGGTGACTATGATGGGATGCCGAGCAAAGTCGGGCTTTGGTTATGATTTGGTATTTGTGAGTGTGAATGATGACTCACTGGGGAATGCCAATAAAATTGGGCTTTATTTTGTAACATCATTGGAGAATGACATTGGAGAAAAATGCAGATTGTTTATGATAAATTGGTAAGAAACGTGGTGGCTAAAGCAACCATGTACATATGATACTGTGGTATACTGCATGTATGAATGCGTATATGCATGAATGCGTGATTATATGATTTGTATGATTGTACAAATGCATGAATGCATGAATGTATGAATGTACTAATGCAGGACTCTCACTGAGGATGTTGTGTGAAAGATTGGCTTGCACTGGGGATACCATAAATGTTCGTTAAGGAATTGCCCCTTGGTACAAGAATATAATGAAAGATTGCACAAGCTGTTCGTTAAAGAACTGCCGCTTGGCTTACAAGAAGGTGACATCAACAGATGAGACACGTTGGGGATGACACTCGACTGTTTTGATTTATTGTATGACCGACAACTTGGTGAAACAAGATTTAGACCGGTAAAATGAAAAGTGGACCGACGTCGCATTGCAAACACTCGGTAATCTTGGATGGGGATGATGTCACAGGGAACACCTCCAAAATGTTGACGGGGTGAAGCCGTAACCATTGATGAGGAACACATACCTCATGGGGAAATTGTTACTTCACTGGGGAATCGTGTTAATCCGCTTGGGAAAAGAACTGGTGATTCCGCCGGGAATGCTTATATTTTGTTTGGATGCCGAGTGAGGTCGGGCTTTGGTTGTGGTGCCGAGCGAGGTCGGGCTTTTGGTTGGATGCCGAGAGAGGTCGGGCTTCGATTGCTGAGCGAGGTCGGGCTTTGATTGCCGAGCGAGGTCGGGCTTTGATTGGGGTGCCGAGCGAGGTCGGGCTTTGATTGGAGTGGATGCCGAGCGAGGTCGGGCTTTGATTTGAATGTGGGTGCCGAGCGAGGTCGGGCTTTGGATGATTGAATGCCGAGCGAGGTCGGGCTTTTTGTAATGGATGCCGAGCGAGGTCGGGCTTTTTGTAATGGATGCCGAGCGAGGTCGGGCTTTTTGTTGGATGGTGCCAATAATGATTGGGCTTTTGGGGTTGAGACTCCACTGGGGGATGCCAATAAAATTGGGCTTTGTTTGTGGTTTCGCTGGGGATATAACGACCATTTTGGAAGCATGATCGATATCCAGCCTTAGATGCCAAATGGTGGTTGGGCTTTTGTGAGTTGGTGCCAATGACAATTGGGCTTTTGATTGTTGGTGCCAATGACAATTGGGCTTTTTGATTGTTGGTGCCAATGACAATTGGGCTTTTGATTGTTGGTGCCAATGACAATTGGGCTTTTGATTGTTTTGGACAAAGGTTGACTTCCTGGGGAGTTTGTTAATCCACCGGGGATTGGAACTGATGATTCCGCCGGGAATGCTACCTTCTTTGTTGTTTTTTTCTGAATCGTCCTTTCGGGCTTTCGATTCACTGGGGATATTCCCTTTTGATTTACTGAGGATTTCGCTGGGGAATCCCTTGAAAGAAGTCCAATGTGGGATAAACATATGTCATGTTTAACACTGGGGATAATGATTGGATGCCGAGCAAAGTCGGGCTTTGATTGTAATTGGTTGCCGAGCGAGGTCGGGCTTTGGATGATTGGATGCCGAGCGAGGTCGGGCTTTTTGTAATTGGATGCCGAGCGAGGTCGGGCTTTTTGTAATGGATGCCGAGCAAGGTCGGGCTTTGATGATTGGGTGCCGAGCGAGGTCGGGCTTTTTGTGATGTGGGTGCCGAGCGAGGTCGGGCTTTTTGTAATGGATGCCGAGCAAGGTCGGGCTTTTTGTAATGTGGGTGCCGAGCGAGGTCGGGCTTTTTGTGGGAGATTGTGAGGAATGCCAATGACGATTGGGCTTAACGTGAAATTGTAGTTGTGATTGCCAATGACAATTGGGCTTTGCTTGTGATTAGGTGCCAAACATGGTTGGGCTTTGGTTTGATATTGTGGGTGCCAATGAGAATTGGGCTTTTGTTGGCAATGAGAGTTGGTTTTGCAATTTCAGATTGCATGATTCATATAAGATTTGTACAGGCAATTTTGATGTTCCCATTAATCCGAGATTGCACCAAAAATTTGAAATAAATACCAAACACAAAATTTATATTGTATAGCTCAAGTTAAAAATATGTTTATCAATGAACCAACCTAACACTCATTTAAGTAAATGAACAAATTGAATATTAATTGTGGGGGTATTGAACACTCATCCGGCAAGTTTGCTAACATTCCGATCGAGTTATGTGTCCATCTAATCATTGTTTCTAAGAGCACGAAAGCATTAATCACAAGGTCTTCGAGGGTTGTAATTTGGCTTGGTTACAAAAGAAATGCCATATGTGGGGAAATTGAATTCAAATGGTTAAGCAAGAGGAACATTCTTTCTAAATTACACCCTTCCTCCTTTATTCAATCACAACTTTTGGTGATTTACAAATGTTTTTCTTTGATCCTCGACAACTTTTTGATTTAGAGATTTTCCTTTTTTCTCTTTTTTCTTTTTCTTTTCTTTCTCTTTTTTTGTTCTTGTTGTCAAGATCAATTTAGAAATTCACCATTCTTGACTTTCACAACCTCCTTTTTTTTTTCTCTTCAAAGATGATACCCTAATGGAATGTTCATTCCTCTTTTGGCAAAGGACAATAATCGTGAAGGTTAAGGGTTCAAAAATGAAAGTGAAAATATCAGAATTCAATAGTGATTTACCTATGAACTGAAATTTTTTACAAACTCCGGCAATTTCATTAAGCAATTGAGCTTATGAAAGTTGGCAGTTCATAGTTAACAATTCTGATTCATTAGGCTCAAAGGGGTTAACAAATACTCACTCCTCACAGGGTGGGCTATTTGTGGTCAAGTGTTTTTACTCATTTTCAAAAAAATGCCTTGATCCTATCAATGCTTTCGTACAATCTAAAACAACGCTCAGATTTAACATAACAAAATCGAGTTTAAACAAAAAATGCCGGTCTCCTGCATATATATAATGATTTTGAGGATTCCTCACATTTTGGCTGGTTCTAAATGGTTCGCCGAATAAACATATTAAAAACGCAAGTTGTATGATATAACTTTTGTACTAAGTACGTATTCTCCTTTCAAGTTTAATCATGGAAAAAACAGGAAACATGTATCTTAGCTTTGCGCAAATTTAATCAAATTTTATCACTACCATGCACTTGTGGTTGAATCATTGGATCAATCCATATGATGTGGTTGGTTGCCGATCAAGGTCGGGCTTTGATTGTGGATTGTGCCAATGATGATTGGACTTTTGTCGGAAATTGTATTTGTGAAGTCGCCATTGAAAATTGGACTCTTGTAGGAGATTGAGGAATGCCAATGACGACTGGGTTTTTTGTGAATTGGGGAAAAGGCCGCAGTAGCCTGGGGGTTGGTAATCTTGGGTTGAGGTACCGAAATCCCTTGAAGAGTAGTGGGAATATGGATGAATTCCTCACCAAAGTCGAACGGCATGCCCCATGTACAAACGGGGGGATAGTTGCCCCTTGTTATATGTGCGGTTTGCTTTGGGACGTCGAGCCACTTTCCTTAATGGGATGACACGTAGTGCTGCGAATGAAACGCGAACACCGACGACTCACTTCGGATTGTAAGAAATCCTTAGGGTAAAAAGGGAAAGGAGTTTTGGACTCGAAGATGGACGTATGCATGATAATGAATGATGTATGTAAATGCATGAAAAATTTTTGTTTTGCTTTACAAGGAAATTAAAAAGTGCAATTAATTTCTTATAAAGCAAAGTGATATGCGAAAATTATTTTCATGCATGTAAATGTATGCATATGTATGACATGTATGTTCAAAATTTCCCCCATCCTCACGTGTAGGCTCTAAAGATGAGATTTTCTAAAAAGGTCCCTAGAGTCACGGACCTCACATGGAACTATTGTCGTCAATTGCAAATGCTCGCAAGACCTCAATATATTCCAAGTGAAATCTACTCTAGGCGGGGTTTTCGCATCTTCCCTACGAGACATACGTCAAGAGGATTTCCGCTACGCAACCACCATCCTATCTTAATTTTCTCTCAAGCTCGGGAATAGAGCCTCACACGTCCGGCATTAACCCGAACAATGTGGGGTAACATCGCTCAAGTAACCCCACAATATATATATATAATGAATATAAAGCAAATATGAAACAAATACATATAAAGCAAATGATGAACAAATAATGATAACAAGGCATAAGCGTGCAAGCAAAACAAAGACACTTTAGCATAAAAGCCAACTAAGATAGGCTTGACTTATCATACACAAAAACAAAGTGTTTAAGTGTTCTTCACACATCCCCAGTGAAGTCGCCATTTCTGTAAAATGGTGACGAACGCAAAACATAAAGTAATACGAAATATATAAATATAAAGCAAGGGAATAAAAGCATATAAAGGCAATAAAAATAAAAGCATGCAAGCAAAAAGATAAAAACATTTAGCTTAAAAGCTAACTAGGATAGGCTCGACTCACTAGTGAGGAAAAACCACACTTATCCCCAGTGAAGTCGCCATTTCTGTCGCGTCGAATTTCGGATGTCAAGCTATTGACTAGCGTTGAATCACTAAATTTAAATCACGACTGAACTTTTAATTTTTCGGGGAAAAAGGAAAAAAGTTCTAAATTACCTTGAAAAGAGATTTTAGGTTCGAAAGTCGATTATGCGAGGGGAAGGTATTAGCACCCCTCACATCCGTTGTATTCAACGGGAACCTCTTAGTTGACTTAGGCTTAAAAATGTTTTTGACGTTTTGCTTGCACGCTTAATTATATATATATATGTAAAGGAACAAGTAAATAAAATGTGAGGTGAAGAAAGAGATAAAAACAAACGAAATAGAAAAAAGAAAAAAAGATTTTTAAATAACGGGCTTGACAAGACGTCAATCTTGCTCCTACGTATCTCCCGGTAGTCGGAGAATTCAAAGCTTACGTAGTTCTTGAAAAAAAGTTTGAAAACGCACAAAGGCGTAAAAGCTTTAAATGATGAAGGAGACAAGCGCACATTAAGACGATAAACTCGCACAAGGCGTGAAAAGACGAACGCACATTAAGGCGATAAACTCGCACAAGGCGTAAAAAGACGAACGCACATTAAGGCGATAAACTCGCACAAGGCGTAAAAAGACGAACGCACATTAAGGCGATAAACTCGCACAAGGCGTAAAAGTTGAAAGAAAACATGCAAAGGCACCACAAGTTCGGATTGACCACAAGGGCCAAAATGACAAACGCACGAAGGCGTACAATGTTTGAATTGACCGCGGGGGCCAAGAAAAGTTTAAAATGGTCACGGGGGACCAAGAAAAGTTGGATTGGTCACGAGGGACCAAGAAAGGTTCAAATTGGTCGCGAGGGACCAAGAAAGGTTTAATTTGGTCGCGAGGGACCAAGAAATGTTAAAATTGGTCGCGAGGGACCAAGAAATGTTAAAATTGGTCGCGAGGGACCAAGAAAGGTTCAATTTGGTCGCGAGGGACCAAGAAATGTTAAAATTGGTCGCGAGGGACCAAGAAAGGTTAAAATTGGTCGCGAGGGACCAAGAAATGTTAAAATTGGTCGCGAGGGACCAAGAAAGGTTCAATTTGGTCGCGAGGGACCAAGAAATGTTAAAAATTGGTCGCGAGGGACCAAGAAAGGTTCAAATTGGTCGCGAGGGACCAAGAAATGTTAAAATTGGCGCGAGGGACCAAGAAAGGTTCAATTTGGTCGCGAGGGACCAAGAAATGTTAAAATTGGTCGCGAGGGACCAAGAAATGTTCAATTTGGTCGCGAGGGACCAAGAAAT
Organism: Medicago ruthenica; assembly: GCA_018208015.1. Lineage (NCBI taxonomy): Eukaryota > Viridiplantae > Streptophyta > Magnoliopsida > Fabales > Fabaceae > Medicago > Medicago ruthenica. The sequence goes on from WNNG01000214.1 coordinate 125,803, forward strand.
GTTAAAATTGGTCGCGAGGGACCAAGAAAGGTTCAATTTGGTCGCGAGGGACCAAGAAATGTTAAAATTGGTCGCGAGGGACCAAGAAAGGTTCAAATGCGTTGGACGCGTTGAAAATAGAATGACGATTGTCCGAGCAACGAGACATACGTCAAGCATTCGTACAACCGGGGAAAGGAGAGACATACGTCAAACCACCCTTTTTCATTCATGTTTTGTTTGAACTTGAGAAAACGTATTTTTTGGGGGAGCTAGAAAAGAATGACGATCGTCTAAGCAACGAGACATACGTCAAGTGTTTATCCGATCGGGGAAAGGAGAGACATACGTCAAACCACCCTTTTTTCATTCAAGTTTCGCTTGAATTTTGAGAAAGAGTGTAAACTGTCAAAACGCTCGTTTTTAGAACTCAAAAGAAAAGAAATAAAATTGTTCAAATTAGTTGTTGCAACCAAAATGAACAAGCTTGTTGTTTAATGAAACAAGAAAGAAAATGTTTTTGTTGTTTTCGTTGATTTTTGTTTGGTTGGTTTGGAAGGACAAAGTCCTTTGCCTACATACCCAAATGGGATCAAAACCGATGTAGTTCGGGCCAAAAAACGAGTGATTTGTTATGTTGATTTTAAAACTTGAAAATGTTTGTGAAAGATAAAAATGAGCCAAAGTGGCGAGTGAGTGAAGTTTGATTAATTAAAAATGCAAAAATAAAGTCTAATATGATTAAGATTGATTGAAGTTTGATTTAAAAGAAAATTGCTTGGTTTGAAATCCAAGGCTTTGTTAATGAAGAATATTTTTTGATGAAGTTTTTGAATATTTGAAATGTTTTTGGTTTTTTATGATTTTTTACTCGGAGTTAAAAAAAGAAATTAAGTGCGATAAAAAATAAGCTAAACGCGAGAGAAATAAATAAATAAACGATTGTTGGATCAAAATAAAAAGATTTTTGTTTTTGGATTATGAATTAAACTAAGAAAAATAAAATATAATGCAATGCATATTTAAACATTTTTGTTCCTAATGTATATGCTAATGACATAAAAAAGATGCAAAATAAAATGAACAAAATAGAAATAAATAAAAAAATAAATGCATGAGATAATATGATAGGTAAATAAATGAATGAGATATTAAAAAACAATAAAACAATAAAAGGAAATAATAATAAAAAGAAAAAAATAAATTTTGCAAAGAAAATAAAAGAAATAAAATTAGGGAGGTGTAAAAAATAAAACTGGGGGGTACTAGTAGCAAAAAATAAAACAGATTGGAAGAGAAAGGCCCAATATGTATTGGGCTAGTGTAAATTAATCTGGGCCGTCTGATTAATCAGACGGCCCTGATCTGATCACAGGGAAAAAGAACCAGGGCCGTATGATTAAAAATCAAAGGGCCAGGAGAGCGTGGTTGTACGCTAACGCGTACACCCTTTCACACTGAATCAGGGAGGGGTATATAAACCTCTCCCCTTCACAAAAAAATCATTTTTTCATTTCCCCTTCTCTCTCTTGCTCACCCGCTCTCTCTCTTCTTCTCATCTCTCTCACTTCTCTTCGCCGGAAAAGAATTCCGGCGTGGTGGCCGCCGGCCAAGACGGCGGCGCCACCGCGCCGGAAAATAAAAAACTCCCCTTTTCTAAAAAAAACACATTTTTCCCACACCCTTTTCTCTCCTCTTCCCAAATCCAACAATATTTTCTCCAAAATCCCCCCCAATCGGTCTAGATCTAAATTTAAAAATAACAAAAATTTTTTACCTTTTTCTTTGTTGTGGTGTACGGTTTTGTGATGTTTGCTTCGTGTGTGTGCGTGTGTGTTTGTGTGGTGTGTGTATGCGCGCTTGTGTGGCTTGCTAGAGTCGTGGCTTGTGGGTTTGGGTTAAGTGGTGTTAGAGGAAGAGGGGAAAAACGTGTTTTTTGGGTGTGTATGTTGAGGTTTGGCCGTGTGTGTGGGCTGGGTGATGTGTGCGTGTGTTGGTGTGTGTTTGTTGCGTGGTGCTGTTTGCTGGGACGTGAGGGTGCTGGGTGTGTGATGCTGGGACGTGAGGGTGCTGGGTGGTGATGCTGGGACGTGTGGGGGTTGAGTGAGGGTGAGTGTTAGTGCTGTTTTCTTGCTGGGTTGCTGGTTGGGTGTGTTGGGGTAGCTGGGACGTGTGGGGGTTGAGTGAGGGTGAGTGTTAGTGCTGTTTTCTTGCTGGGTTGCTGGTTGGGTGTGTTGGGGTAGCTGGGACGTGTGGGGGTTGAGTGAGGGTGAGTGTTAGTGCTGTTTTCTTGCTGGGTTGCTGGTTGGGTGTGTTGGGGTAGCTGGGACGTGTTGGGACGTTTTTGGGTGTTGGGGGAAGTTTGTTTTGCTGTAAAAAAAATCTGCTTTGTTTAAAAATTTCTTCCCAAAATTTCTTCCCCTCCTTTTTTGTTAATTTTGTCCCTGTTTTATAGAGAGATTTTGAGCTGCTTAAGCTGCTTGCTGACCTTGAAGATTAAGTTGAAATCTGTATGCAGATCTTGGATAGGATTTGGAAGATTTGGATGAAAAGGAAATGATGAAAAATGATGATGAAAAAAAACTTGGATTGGGCGCCCCTGCAGTATGTGAATGTTGACTGTTGACTTGGACCAAAAAAGAAAAATAAAAAGAATAATAATAATAGTAATAAATAATAATAATGATAATAATAATACAAAAAGGAATAAATAAATGGTAATAATGGTAATAATAAAAATAACAATAAATGACAATAAATAATAAAAACTGAAATTAAAAGTAAAGATAAAAAGTAATAAAAATAAAATAAATAAACGAGACAAAAATTGACATGAGGTATTTTAAAATACCTCCCTGCCGAAATTTCGTCTGAAACGACGAAAATTCTCGGCCTTTTTTAAAAATGCGTAAAACGAGACAATAAATAAAACGAGATGAAAATGGGTCAAAAAATGGGGTATGACAAAGCACATAAATGATCAAGGCATTGTTTTGTAATTGAGAATAAACACTTGACCACAAAAAGCCTACCCTGTGAGAAGTGAGTATTTGATAACCCCATTTGAGCCTAATGAATCAGAATCCTTAACTTTGAACTGTCAATATTCATAAGCACAATGCTTAGTGAATTTGCCCAAGTTTTTCAAAATCCAGTTCATAGTTAAATCACTATTGGATTCTGATATTTTTACTTTCATTTTGAACCCTTAACCATCATGTTTATTTGTCCCTTGCCTATTGATAAGGGAACATTAAATTAGGGTATCATTTTGAATAAGTTGGGGAGAAAAGGGAGGTAGTGTATGTCAAGTAAATGGTGAAATTTGAAAATTGATCTTGGCAACAAGAAAAAAAGAAAGAAAAGGAACAAAGAAAAGAAAAAAGAAAGAAAAGGAACAAAGAAAAAGAAAAGAAAAAAGAGAAAAATTCAATAAAAAGAAAAAGTTGTCAAGATCAAAGTACTACTAGTATATCACCAAGGGTTGATAATGAAATTTTGGAGGAAGTTGTGTAAATAGAAAGAATGTTCCTCTATGCTTGGCCATTTGAATTCAATTTTTCCCACATATGACATTTCTTTTGGAAACCAAGCCAAGTTACAACCCTTAAAGACCTTGTGATCTATGCTTTTGTGCTTTTTGAGATGATATTTGGATGGACACATAACTTAATCAAGTTGTTAGCAGAATTGTCGGATGAGTGTTCAAAACCCTCACTTCATAATTTCAATTTGCTTATTTACTTTCAAAGAAGTGTGTTAGGTGTGGTTCATTGTTAATTATGTTATTGATTTGAATTGTATGATTTGAATTTTGTGTTTAGGACTTGTGCCGCATTCATAGTATATATCTAGATTAATGAGAAACTTCATACTTGCCCGCGCAATCCACATTTGAATTATGTCATCTGAAAACTTTTCATTTCTTTGCATGTATTGTACTTTTGTCCAAAGCCTTGACTTTTCCATTTCTTTTGAGTCCTTTGTTTGAGGACAAACAAAGATTTAAGTTGGGGAGTGTGATAAGTGCCAAAAATGAGTTAAAAAGCATAGTTAATTTAAGCACTTAAGTAGCTTGTTTTGCAAGTTATCATGGGAAAAGCTCATAATCACTGATCAAATGCCCAATATTGCTTTTACTTCTTTCCCCATCCATTTGTGCAGGAAAATGCAAGCCAAGACATGATTTGAGCAAAGAATCAAGAAGAAAAGAATCTGATAAACTCGCCCAGCGAGCTAATGGCGAGTCCTTGGCGAGCTCTGGCAGGGATTTTCAGGAGCAGGGGAACTTGATTTCGCTCAGCGAGATTCACCCTCGCTCAGCGAGCCAAGGCGGTTTAAGGAGATTTGAAGACGTGGCTGAAAACCACTGGCAAAGACAGCAAATCTCGCCGGGCGAGAAAAATCTCGTCGAGCGAGATGTCACTTTCAGCTTTTAGTATTTAAGCTTTGTTTCATACTTTTTTGCTTAGAACATTATTATTACAGTGTGTAATATTATTAGGATATAGTTTTTAGATAGAAAATAGGGCTAGAAGCTTTGATCTTCATGGAGCAAGAGTGATTGGAGTGTGGAATCAACTAAGACTCTTTGGGAAATCAAGAACTTAGGTTTGGATTTTCATCTTTCTTTACACTTTTGTATAGTTGTCATGAAAATGAACAACTAACTCCCTTTGTTGGGATTGGAAGTACTCTATCTATGCTTAGATGTAACATTTGATTATGCAAATATATGATTTTAGCAATTTATGTGTTATTGAAGTTATTCTTGCTTTTCATTCTCATGCTTGATTTAATTGTTATTGACAAATACTTTTGAATCTAGGTTTAGAATAATCTTCTATCAAAATAAGAAATTCTAGACATGGAATTTGGTTTTGATAATCGCATAAAGTGTCGGAACGTAATGCTTTCGGATCGTTTGATAGATTGGGAAATTGTCTATTAAACGATACGATCGATCTCACGACGTCATTTGGACACGAATGACTTTGTCGAGTGATACGTGATAATCTCGCTAAAACGCTAGAACTCATATGCATGATTATTAGATTATTTTCGATGCCCGATTGAGGAACTCTAATCTCAACGCTTTTATTCCCTATTACTTTTTGTTTTATTACCGCTTTTAGGTTCCATTAGTTTATATGCAAACAAGTTACAAAACCCTTACTCAAAACGATAACGATTGTTGAACGGCTCGAGATAGCGCATCAATCCCTGTGGAGACGATAATTTAAAAATACTTACTTTTGTTACTCAACTAACACCCAAGTACTCATCAGTCTGGGTAACAGCGCCATTAACCATCTCAATGGTATCAGGCGAGCCTCTCTCCTGGTGTCGCTACTGATGGTGTGCAATGATCTGCTACTCATTTGCTGGCCTCGAGGAGATCCATCAATAGAATTTTTGGGTGAGACACATGTTCGTACCAGATCATGTATCCCTCCTCGTACCGCCATGGCTGATCAACCTACCTACCCCACGCAGCCTCAGGAATGGTGTGCACACGGAAGTCCAGGAAAGCATGTACAACGGCCTGAAAATGGAGAGGGAGCACAGATGTCAGAGCTCTAGGGATGTCCTGCACGTACCCGTATTGCCTTTTAACCCGCTCAGGCAAGTGACGGTAGATGATGTCACGACCACACATGATCCAGCCTGAATACCAACATATCTCCACAAACTCCTGGATCTCCCTATGATCCTCGTATGACATCCAGGTAATATCATTCATCTCCAAATGATCCAGTGCCAGACGGTAGGGCTTCAGATGTCCATGACCCCTGTGTGGAATCCATCTGGAAGCGCAAGGAAAGTTTTGCCGGTAATCAGAATTATCATCATGTGAGTAGACTCCTGGAAAATGTGCCAAAAATCATCCCTGCACAAACCAAACACATTTATAAGTTATTAACAAACATAGTAAATTAAAAAGCATAGTAAATTAAAAGGCATAGTAACACATTTAAAACACATTATATTCATATACACAAGCATAGTAATTTAAAATTATTACCATCAAAAGTGTTGTGCTTCCCCCGATCCTTTTTTCTTGCAAGCAAAGAGGCCTCAGATAGACTATGGTAAAGGTATGCCAATGTCATTCATCCCCACGAGCACACCCTCATCCCAGCGAAGGACTCCATCGTTCGCAGGTATGCCAGGTCGATGCGTTTGTTGCTCTTATCACCGAACAACGTACATCCAAGCAGATATAGGAGGAAACTCCTCACACAGGCAAGCCTACGCCTCCCTAGCTCCTGGAGCTGCTCCTACATCTCAGGACGCGCTAATCTGGTGGTCTCACTCAGGTGATCCTTGTAAAACCCTATTTCCCGACGATAATTATTAAATAATAAGAATATATTTAATAAAGAGGATGTTACAAAACTCGTCAATATATCACATATAACATAAACACTTTCTTTAAATAACAATTTTAACAGCAGAAAACATTTCATTGATTGCAATAATATAGGTTATCCTTGTTATTCAACATCATAAATAGAAATAACAATAGTTTCCAAATTTTTGACTTAAAAACAAATTAATTCAACGTCAACCCCAACCCTGGTGTTACAAGAATCAGAGTTCGTAGCGACTACATGCTTAATCGAATACTAAACAAAATGAAAACTAGACGGAAGACGTATTCCATCTCCACCTTCTAAGTCGTCCCACAGCTAAACTTCCTCAACCTGATTGTCTGTACCCGGGAGTACAATCACCACAAAGAAAACAAAACAACAACAATAAAGGGGTGAGAAATCCTGCCATAACATAATATTAGGGAAAAGCATGCACAATATTATAATACTTCAATAACAATATTCCGTCGTCCTACGATCTTCATCATTTATTATATTCTTCTCAACCAATCATACATACCATCATCTCACTCAATCACACTTAAAACACTAAGTATAAGTATCATCATTTAGATGCATATGGACTCACCCTAAGACCTATATAAATGTCGTACCACACCTATCGTCGTCATAATTTGCCAGAGGTATGTTACTGGACTTTCGTCGTCGTAATTTGCCAGAGATATGTTACTGGACTTTCGTCGTCATTTCATCTTCATAATTCTTTGTCGCGTCGAATTTCGGATATCAAGCTATTGAGAAGCGTTGAATCACTAATTTTAAATCACGACTGAACTTTTAATTTTCCGGGGAAAAAAGGAAAAAAGTTCGAAATTACCTTAATGTTAGAGATTTTGGGTTCGGGAGTCGATTATGCGAGGGGAAGGTATTAGCACCCCTCACATCCGTTGTACTCAACGGGAACCTCCTAGTTAGCTAAGGCTTATGGTGTTTTTAACGTTTTGCTTGCATGCTTGAATATGTAAAAAGGGAAAGAGAAAAAATATGATAAAGGGGAAAAAAGTTTGTTTTTTTTATTAATGGGCTTGACAAGATATGAATCATGCTCCTACGTATCTCCCGGTGCGATGGAGAATTCAAAGCTTACGTAGTTCTTTGGTAGAAAAAGTTTGTATGTTGGTTGATTTTAATTAAGAAAAAGATTTGATCGCGCCCGAGCGAAAAAGTTTGGTTGAAAAAGGAAACGTGGTCTACTATCGTTGTTTGGATAGCTTAATGAAGACCGATGAAAAGTTTTTACCTACTACCGTTGTGTGGGTAGCTTAATGAAGGTAAAAACAATTTGATAAAAAGGGGAACGGATTCGCGCTCGGGCGTGAAAAAGGTTTGAAAACACGCAAGGGCGTGAAAGGGTTTAAATGAAAAAAGACGGACTCGCACTAAGGCGATGGTATCCGTTTGAAAACGCGCAAAGGCGTGAAAAGTTTAAATGAAAAAAGATGGACTCGCACTAAGGCGATGGTATCCGTTTGAAAACGCGCAAAGGCGTGAAAAGTTTAAATGAAAAAAGACGGACTCGCACTAAGGCGATGGTGTCCGTTTGAAAACGCGCAAAGGCGTGAAAAGTTTGAATTGACCACGAGGGCCAAGAAAAGTTTAGAATGGTCACGGGGGACCAAGAAAGGTTGGATTGGTCACGAAGGATGGCGATTGGGCGTGTTAAAAATAGAATGGCGATTGCTCGAACGACGAGACATACGTCAAGCATTCGTGCAATCGGGGAATGGAGAGACATACGTCAAACCATTCCTTTTTCATTCAAGTTTTTTTTGTTGTTGAAACTCAAAGAAATCTCAAGAAGGAAACAAAACACTTGGTTAAAATCCTAAGGAAAATTTTGTTGCTCAAATTAGTTGTTGCAACCTTGAGCCAATGTTGTTCAAATTTGAAAGGATGAACAAGTTTGTTTCAAGCTTATGATGCAACAAGGAACAAGCTTTGTTCAAGTGTGTTGGAATTTAGGAACAAAGTTGTTGAAAATCATGAACAAATTTGTTGTTCAAGTTTGTCGAAGATAATGAACATAGCTTGTTGCTTAAGTTATTGGAACTCAAGAACAAGTGTTATTCAAGTTTAAAAATGAACAAGTTTGTGAAAAGATGCATAAGTTTGGAAAATGCACAAGTTCGGCTCAAATTTGAGTTTGATTTTGAAAAAACGAACAAGTTCGGCTCAAGTTCACATTTGATTGAAAATCATGAACAAGGTTGTTGTTCAAGTTTAGTTTTGACAATAGTGAACATGGCTTATTGCTCGAATTTGATTTTTGAAAGTTTAATGAACGTAACTTATTTCACAAGTTATTCAAAAAGTATTGCTCAAACTTGTGAATTTTCCAATATCATGCAAGTTTCTTGTTATGTTTTGAAAATAATGAGTTTCAATCCTCTTAGGTTCTGAGTTTTTAAGTTAGAACCTCAAAAATTGGCTTTTTAGGAGCCTGAATTCAGATTCTGAGTTCTGCCATTTTCGCAGAGCAACCTGAACTTGGCTCTGCGAACCTCAGTTCTGTCATGGTCGCAGAGCGACCATGACTTTGCTCTGCGAACTCTGCGAAAAATGAAACTCAGAAGCTGCTTCTGAACAATCTTCTGAACCTTAAAGGGGATTGAAACCCTTGAGAATTTAGCAAGAAAGGGTTTAAAACAACTCAAATTGGTGTTTTGCAACGTTGAGATTCCTTTGAAGTTTCAAAAGTGATTTTTTGAACAAAATGAGTTAAAAATGCAACACTGAGATTGGATTAAGCAAGAACCAAAAACAAATGTAAGCAATGATGTAAATGCAAGGTGATAAGTTCAGAATGACTTACAAAGCTCCTAGCCAATGTTTGTTGTGCAAGAGATAGGAAAGGACTTGGTTGATTGTAACTTTGCAAAAGTTGGAAGTGTTGGTGATTCAATGCTTTTGAAATGGTTTTTCCCTTGCTGGAAGTAGTGTGTTTTTGCTCTAAAAAACTCTGTAATTGCTGTGTATTCAATGGTGTTTCAATTGTGTGAAATCCTTATGCATAGCATTCCTTAAATAGGCAAAACCAAATCAAATGTCATGATGAAAATCTCCTAGAACCCAGCTGCTTTGTGGGCTAAAACCAGGCTACTTTGCTTTGCATTTAATGCAAAAGTGAAGAGGTGACATTGCCTTGCAATCTTGGTCAAGACTTTGGCCAAATCCAGCCATCAATGAAGCTGATCTTTGATAGCAATGATGATGAAAAAGTGAGAAAAACAGGGCAGCTTGCAATTGGGCTGTTCTTGAGATCAATCCTTGCAATCTTGAGGGGTTAAGCAAGAAAAATGTGCACTGTAATGTGCAGAGGTTGGGGGAAACAAAAGGGAACATGTGGACTGGTGTGAGGAGGAAGGAAAGGCTGCTGAAACAGGGCAGCACTCATGGCTTTTGGGCAAGCAAAACCAGCTGTGTTTGACTGGTTTTGAGGGAGAAAGAAGGAAGGAAAACAAGCAAGCAGCTGGCTGGCAAGCTCAGGGCCAGTAGCAGGTCAATTGGGAGGGATGAGGGCTGCCCAAGGGCAGCCAACTTGCTTGGCTTGGAAGAAAAATCTTCTCACCTTAACCTTTAATGACACATGCTTAATTTCTTGCTTTGCTGAATCCAAACAACCAAAATTGACAATAACAGTGATAATAATAATGATAGATGATAATAACAATAACTATAATGAAAACAAAAGAAAGATAAATCAAAGGAATTAAAATCTGCAAAAATCTCAGAGTTCGCAGAGCGATGGGAACTTTGCTCTGCGAACTCCCCTCTTTAATTTTTATTTTCTTTTAAAATAAAAACAATAAACAAATAATAATAATAGTAATGGTAATAATAAAAGTAATAATGGAAACAAAAATAATAATGATAATAGTAATGAAGATGATAATAATAATGATGGTGAAAAAGATAAAAATAATAACATTGATGAAAAGGTAATAATAATAATATTAATGGAAAAAGATAATAATAATATTAATAATAACAATAGTGATAATTTTAATGATAACATAAATAATAATAATAGTGATGATAATGGTAATAAACATTAAGAAATAAAATTCTAAAAAATAGAGATGAAATAATGAAGATAATAAAAGATAAAAATAACAAAAGAAATAATAAACAACAAAAGAAATAATAAACAAAAAGAAAAATATGAGTCAAAAAATGGGGTATGACATTCCTAGACACGACTCTATATGCATGCATGGTGACAGACTCATCAAATATTACACATCATCAGGAAATCACAATCATAAATGCAAGACTCTCCCTAATATGCACAACATCAATGCAAAACACATCGTCATCATAAATAAACATCATTATTCTCATCATCATAATAATATAGACATCGTCATTCTCATCATCACTATAATATAAACATCATCATTCTCATCGTCATTATATTACAAACATCATCATTCTCATCATCATTTTAATATAAACATCATCTTTCTCATCATCATTATAATATTAACATCATCATTTCTCATCGTATTTATTTATATACTTGTATATAATATCAATCGTCATCGCTCTTTGTCACAATCATAGGATTCCTCATCATTACTCTCTATCACCGTCTATGTTACCACATTATCTCCTCGTTAATCAAACCCTTAAGCACGGCTCGTTTCTATGTCAACATCCCTCTATTTTATTTTATTATTCATCTACGTCATCATGCGCTATCGTTTCAACGTCATTCTTAGTTTTAAGATATTTACTTCTCCATTAACATTACATAAATGTCTCATCTCTATACAACTAGGTTTCACCTCACCATCATCAATAACTCTTTCCTACTTGTTCTTCTCATTAAAACGACTTTATATCTTATTATTTCGTCTCACATTAGTCGTCATATATAACCCCGACCATTCCCCTAATCTTAACTTCATTCTAATTTAAAGTTATTATCTCACCTTATCGTTACTTTCGACGTCAACAATTTTCCTCACTAAAACTTCATTATAATTTATGGTTTTATTCTCTCGATATCGGTTGTTATTATTATCGTCAAACATTATAAATATTACCTCTCCTCTTCTTGCCTATTCATCCTGCTCTCATCTACTCGAATTCTCGTCTTATTCACTGCTATAATCATTCTTATTATCTTTCATTACTCAATACACAACCCTATCCTCCTTTACATTTCGTCTTAACGACCCTCTCATCGTCTACAATCATCCAAATTCGACTTCTCTATTCTTTATTCATGTTTACACCTTTACGTTCCTATCTAACAATCATCTTTAGTTCTTTAATTACCTTGATTGTTTTACTCTTAAACTTAATAATATTCCTAAGCTCATTATTGGCTTAAGAAGATTAAGTTTAACTTCGTCAGTGAATCAGGAAGCACCTACTTCATATCCCCTCTTTTCACGACTTTATCTCTTTCATATTTTATACTCTCTTACTCGACTTACCACATTAGACCTTTTAAATACCCCAAGGGATTATTCTCGTCGTTATCACTCAGCCGTGAACTACTTATCTATATCTCTCCTACTTCTCCTTCTACTGCTACTTCACCCTTTTTAGCTCATTTCTAATTCTAGGAACTTATGTTTATCCTAGTCATCTATCCTACACAATCGCTTGTCTCTCCTCTTATCAATGTCTTTCATTTCCTATTGCCAAGCCATCTTTAACGTCATTAGATCCTCGTAGGCTACTATCGCCGGTTCATGTTTAGACTTGTTATTATCTTGAGGTAACTACTTCTATTTATGCCTAAACACACCCCCTCATTTAAATATGTAGTTTAAGGATCCTTACTTTTACTTCACACGTCAACGGCTTGCCTAAACTAACTATTTCTTTCATAGATGTTTTAGAGTCCACTTAAAAGGTTGTGCTGAACTCTCATGAGGAACGCAGCATGACCCATGCATGGTGTTTTAATCATAACTCCAGTTATAGAGATCTAAATGGATTCAAACTAAAGGGAAATGAAAGCTGACATCTATATCTACAACTTTCATGAAGGGACCTAAATCCAATTCGGGACAGAGAGGGGTGGAAATGTTGCTTTTCCTAAACCTGGGTAGAGTGCACGAATGTGCTGACCCATGTGTAGTAATTTGATCATAAGTCAAGTTGTGGATGTCTAAATGAGGTCACTCTAAAGCCATATGAAAGCTAACATCTATATCTACAACTTTTATGTTTATACCAAAATCCAGTTCAGAATGGAAAATGGTGAAAAAGGTCGATCTTCCAAGTTGGTCTGTCAAAAATTGTGGCCCGATTTCCCCTAATCGGGGCCCAATTTTGGCTGACAGACACCCATCAAAATCAGTTTCACAAGTGCGTTTTCGCCCAATAATCACGTTTAAATCACTTAATTCTATCTCAACACACCCAAATCATCCCAAATCATCACTCTAGGGTTACCCTACTGTTTGGACATTAATTCCCTCTTAACCTATCTAATTATACACTCTTTGATGGTCAAATTCTTAACTCTAATCTCTAAACTAGGTCCCCTTAGTTTTCATCTTTCAACAACAACTTTACATTCATTCATCATAATTCTTTATTGGAATTCTTCATCATAACAATAGTCACATCTTAAGAATTAAACAACCCCATCATAGTTTAAAATACCCTAAAGTGAAAGAATTATCCCTCTTACCTCAAATCCTTTGAAATCTCTGGTTTGGCTTGACTTTGTTGCAGCTAGGGTTTCCTTCTCTCTCTGCTTCTCTTCTCTGTGTTTCCACGTTCAGCAAGAACTGATTTCTAACTCCTAAAACTCTTATTTATATTTGGGTCAACCATCCGTCACAAATTTTTCCTTCTCTATTCACTATTCTTTTACTTCTCACTCCCCTACTTATTTAAAACCTATTTTCCACACCTCCTACTCTTTATTACTTTGTTTCGATTCTCACCTTCATTTTATTTAAATTCTCGTACAATCATTCACTCATCAATATAACTCTATTTTCTCAACATCCACATCACATTCAAGAAAAACAACATCAATAATAATATTCACCGCACGTCACCTATTAAACTTTATTGAATTACTTAAAATATAAAGTAGGGGTGTTACAATCCTCATAAAGCTCCTTCAGCGCCTTATAGCCAATGTATCCACCATACACAGTCTTGCAATTTTTCACTGCATACTCCTGGGTGACACCTAAGTACCTCACCATCAAGTCCACCCCATCAACCTGAGACACCTTCTTTCTATGGCTCATCATCTGCCCTTCAATAGGAACATGCAACAGACACACCACATCATCTAAAGTGATGGTCATCTCCCCCACAGTCATATGAAAACTGCTGGTCTCGGAATGCCACCTCTCGCTAAGCACCTGGAGCAGAGCATGATTAACAATATAATACCCTATGTACAACAAATCATGAAACCCACTCGCCCTTATAGGATGCAAAACCATACTTGATTCATAGGTGGACGCTGGAGATCTGCCACCTTCGCCCCGTGATTTATGCATCTAATCTTACAGGTGTTACAAATCTAAAATAATAAAAAAACACCACATAAATAAAAAACATACAAAAAAGCCATATACTTCATATATAAAAAATTACGCGCGAACAATAATTGAAGACAAAAAAATAATCAGACAACGGCATGTGTTCATGTCATTATTTTTAAAAGTTATCATACAAAAAACAAATATATACTTCATATATAAAAAATTACGCGCGAACAAAAATGAAAGACAAAAAAAAAATAATCAGACAACGACATGTGTTCATGTCATTTTTTTAAAAGTTATCATACAAAAAAACATTTACTTCATATATAAAAAATTACGCGCGAACAATAATTGAAGACAAAAAAAATAATCAGACAACGGCATGTGTTCATGTCATTTTTTTAAAATTTATCATACAAAAAAAATATATCGACATCATATATAAAAGTTAAAAAAGAAAAAAGAAAACTTGCATTGTTTGCATTATACCACAATAGTAATGCAACGTGTGAAGCATATGAAGACAACAAAGAGCCATCATAAGGCCCTCCAGGAAAATGAGCCACATCAGGTAACTGTTGTGGGGTTGTCGCAGCCACAACATCATCCTCGTCTGCCGCAGCGTCATCCCCACCTTCATCCGCAACATGCTGGACGTCATAGCCACCATTTGTGGCATCATGCAGCTGCTCCTGATAATTCAGGTACTGGGTCGGGTCATCCACTTGCGACTGTGTCGGCTGCTGAGAAGAACTACCCTCACCCGCATAAGGATCGGGCCTCCGGCCTCTTCCCCTCTTGGGCACATGAGGGTTTGCAGTCTGCCTCTCCCTTCGATAGCTGCCAGTCATCGCTTGTCTACCAGCTCTCATCCTATCTGCATTCTGATCAGACATATCTACACAAAAACAAAACAAACATATGCATAATGTTGTTTAACAATACAAAACAACATTGTCATCAATTATTTTGACAAAACATAACAACATTAAAATGGTGACATAAACACATAAACATAGCCCTTAACTATTAATTAAACATGAACAATAGATAGATAAACCCTAATTCTTCTTAATCTAAAAATCATCATCCAATGTAACACAATTTAACAACTTAAACTAACTAAAAATCTAAACAATTCTCATTTAGGCATTTTATCAAACACTTTGAGTGCAAAGTATGAAACAACTCATCATTGTGTTAATTCAATTTCTACACATTCACATTGCACTTAAACATAGTCTAAACTACATTTACAACAACAACATTCATCTATAACATCATAAACTAACAAAAAATTCAATTTTTTCATAAACCCTAACCACATAAATCTACCCAAATTAACAAAAATAAACATACACAAACTAACATTAACATTATAAATGATTAATACTACTTACTTGTGGTTTTGTGGAGATGATTTGCTTGATTTTCATGAAAATGGAATTGGAGAGGGTTGGAGGAAATTTGAAGAAATTTAAAGAATTTAGAAACTGTGATGCATGTTCTGCATATGTTCAGATCGCAGCGGCAGTTAACTGCCGATGGATCCGGCGACAATTAACTGTCGATGCATCCGGCGGCAGTTAACTGCCGATGCACCATCCCAACGGCACTTAACTGCCGACGGGGTGAAAAAGTCATTTTCTGGTGTGTTTTAGCTTTATTTGAAGTGGGAAAAGCAATTTTCCTAAAATAGTACTATTTCAAAATCTTTTGTTATAAATTAAAAAAGAGATGTTTACATTCATTGATTTAAATATGCATCGTTCGAGTAAAAGTTTTTTATAAATCACATTTTTTTAAAATAATATCTTCCAAAAATAATTTTTATGAAAAGCTATTTAAAATAGCATTTTTTTCAAAATTTTAGCATCAAAAAAATTTATAAAAAAATGAGGAAGTATTTAGAATGTCATTTTAAGATAAGTTATTCAAACGAATTTTTTATTTAAAGCTTTCTTTAAAAATTTATTTGTTAAAAAAATTATAACAAAAACATATTACACTAAAAAAATATATTTTAAAAAAAGTTATAACAAACACACCCTAATTCTCATATACATAGTGGTAAGACACAATTGAGTTTTATTTAATACAAAATAAGTGCTACAAAGTGTTAAAAAAAAGTATTTAGGTTATTTGTCATCGTTGCAATAATAAATATTTAAGTATTTCATGCAAATATTCATCTCTTTGCTTTTAGACTTTAATTCTTATAAAAATATATATTTTTCTGTTTTAATTCGATAAAATATAGAATCTTTTATTTTGACCCTCAATGTTTTGTTTTAATATTTGTAAAATCCATTTATATAGAAACTGATCCTATAATATTCATTTTAATCTTTATTTGAAGGGATTAAAATTAAGTATTAAATATTCTATATATTTCAAAGATCAAATTCAATATGAATCAATTTTGTAAAAAAAAGGAAATAAAGCAAAAAATTATATGTTTTTAAAGACTAAAGCAAAATTTTTCATTTACAAGGACTTAAATCAAAACACATGATATTTGCATAAATCATTTACATATTTAAACTTAATAATACAGGGGAATTTTTTTTGTATAAAATAAAGGGATATTCTTGTTTACCCATCAATAAAAGGTGGGTAATACTACCCATGTTGAGTTGACCCAATCAAAACAATGTATTTATATAACATTAAAAATAATAGAAAACAAACAAATAACTTTGATTGATGTCAACTCAGTATGGGTTGTGTTACCCACCTTTTATTGATGGGTACCCAAGTTGTCACCTAAAATAAATATTGAAGAAAACTGACAAGGCCTGAACTTTAAAACGGGCTTGGGCTCGGTTATAGATAGATGAAAACAGGCTTGGGCCCGACCTCATCATGAACGCCCAGGAAGATGAGGTCTGTAAAATCAAAAATCAATTCTAAACAAGATTACTTTGTGCATCCCCTGATTCTTTTAAATACTCATAGCTAACTCATATTTCTCTCTCTCTCTCTCTCTCTCTCTCTCTCTCTCTCTCTCTCTCTCTCTCTCTCTCTCTCTCTCTCTCGCATATTTATGAAAATTAACATTTGTAATACATTTTTTAAGGGATAATAGCCATTTTGGTCTCTGAATGTGTAATGAGTAGTCACAACAGTACCTCAATGTATCAAAATTTCAAAATAGTCCTTGATTGTGCACTTCGTTAGTCAAAATAGTCTCTGATGTTAAAATGTTTCATTAATATTGTCATATTAGTAATTCCATTTACTTACTTATTGTCATATCGGTCTTTATAAATACTTACTTATTGTCATTTCAGTCCCTATGTGAAAAGAGTTATTGTGAGCATTGGGAGATTATTTTAGCTTCAAGGACTATTTTGACTAACAGAGTGCACAATCATAGACTATTTTGGAATTTTGATACATAGAAGGACTATTGTGAGTAATCATTACACATTCAGGGATCAAAATGACTATTATTTTTTTTTAACTGGGATAGAACCTAAATATCCCTAATGCAAGAAGTGGTAAGACTAAATACATTGCAGATATAAAGAATCAATGAGGAACGATGTTGTTCCAACAAATGCAGTTCAATTTTTATTACTAGAATTTAAAACTTGAACACATTTTTGTTCATTGTAAAAATGTATAACTCGTTTTAAAAAATTTAAGTGTCAAATTTAAGAAGGTAGATATATAAAGTTTCAAGTCTTATTTTAAAAAGCTCGGGAAAACTTTCAGCAAAAAAAGTAAGTTCAGTGTCAAGGTAATATACTCACTAAAAAAAATGATATCCAATAATAAAACTATATCTAAACACTAATAATTTATCAAACCGATTTTATGAGGTTGAGTTAGACCCAACACAAATTCAAAGATATTGTTTTTATTAAGTAGTTTAGTGACTAGAAATTTACCTCTTAAGGTGAATAAGTTTGATGTTTGAGGTTAAAACTCCGCTCCCTGCATATACAATGCAATGTCTCTATCAATTGAACTAAGCTCACATGGACATTCTAAGACATATCTAAATTTGAATAATGTGATAGTATTTATTTTGACAAATAATGTGATAGTATTAATTATATGTTGCAAACAATAGCAAAAATATTATTCTTCTTTTTTTTTTGAAAAATAACTAAATTATTTCTACAAACTATAAGTCTTCGTTTGCGAATTTGAAGGATATGGGAGGGGAGAGTTTTGGAAAAAATGAAGAAGTTAGGACAAGAAATATAGGACGTTGGAAGGAGAGGGCTTTAGTTGGTTCATTTTTCTTCACAATACAAAATCTCTTTCATACGAGGGAGTTTAAAAATTGTATTGGATTAAAGTTTTGGAGGGTTTCTATGAATTCTTCAAATACAATCTATGTTATTATAATAAGCATTAAAAATATATCAATAATAAGCATTAATTTATTATTTTCTAAAAAAACACTCTTTTAAAAAGGTGAAAGATTTATTCATTTCCCCGTATAGTTCACATCCTCCAAAGCCCTCCCCTCCCTACAAACTCCCAAACAAAGCCTAAAACTAATACAATAATCGATTTATCACAATGTCAATATAATCAGATTCTTTTCATATACCTCCTATTTTTTGGATGATTGTAATTTGGTGATGGTTTAGAGTTGTATTTTTTAAAATTGGAAGAAATTATACACAATTATGTCTACACATTTATTTAAGAATTATTACTATAATTTATCTTGTTGTGATTGACTATTTAAAGTTTAATGATTTATGGATCAATTTGTTTGATTATTGTCAATTTCATGAGACATTTTGCACATAAGTGTCAAATTTGAGAGATTGGGGGGGGGGGGGGGGGGGGGGGGGGGGGGGGGTAATTGCTCATATGGTTATAAGGTGTGAGCGTTTGTGTGAATGTTACACTTTAAAAAAAAAATCCATATTTTTTTATTTTTCTTTTTTAAAAGAGAAAAAAAAAACAATTACATCCTATGACATGACATAATGTTTCAGACCACGTGACAGTGTCACGTAGACAATTAATGACCACATCAAGTTGACTAAAGGAAGAAATTGACGGAAAAGGCCAAACTGACGGACATTTAACAATTTCAAAGACAAATTTGTTTTTTCTCTAATTTGAGAGTGGTATTTGCAAGAATTTACCATTTTTGGAGAGGTTTTTGACTATTTACTCCTACTATAATATATACAATATTGGATGATAGTTACTACTGTGCATGTTTGAGTACTGTCTGTTTAAAGAACCCGTTACTTTGTTTAGAAACTATATAATTCTAGAAAAATAGACGGCACTTAAAAATCTAGAATAAATGTACACTTCCTTTAACAAAAAATTTCATCCTTTTGAGACATCATTTTTATAATTTGGCCCGACGGCTAATAAGTTAACTAAAGATTAACATACTCTAAAAATGTGTCTCTTATCTTTTTTAAAATATAACATGACTTGAGAACTGAGATTTCCTTCTGAAGTGGACATGGAGACACTAATCAAACCAATATGGATAAACTAGGTACTCCTTCCAATATATGTTGCTCACGATATCCAAGGATATTGACTTAATGTAGCTAGGAGGTCATTCTATTTTCATTGCTCAAAAACTAGAAATGTCTTAATCCACATTGATTTTTTATCATAAACTAATGCCGGCTTTGGAGCTAGCTAGGAGTAGTAGAATCAGAAACTGCACTCAAAGACCTTAAACAAGAAACTATTATGTCTCCTCAGAACGGGGAAGAATTTTTGTTTAGTTGAAAGAAATAAACAATACTTATGACCTTATAGTTAGATGACATAGTGAATGTGGGAAACAAACCCAACATGTCTCAAATTCACAAAGCCACGCTTGTGTGCAGGCCAAAAAAGAAATGGATGCCGCTAAGCACATTTTTAATTTTGTTATATGTATATATCTATATACAGTTGAGTTTGGACCTTTTTTTTTTACATGATTGTGACTTGCAATTTGCTTTTTTACATCTCAAAGCTAATGAAAACAATATCCAGTATATATGTGCCCGTGATGAGTATATGCAAATTCAAAACAATATAATTTCCTTAATTCCTATGCACGATATGGAAGTTGGAGGGAAATGGAAGTCAGCTCTCTCATGCTCATAATTTATTCCCCATCCAAGTGGAATTCAATAATCAAGTTGGAGTAACAAAAATAACAATTAATACATATAGTTGCCCACATATTATATATATTATTTATCTAAAATACTTGAGGCCGGGAAATGAACAACGCGAGCAAGCTTGCTGTATATGAATCATGATTCAAAATTCTTTTTGGCCATAGTACTCGTATCTAAATTGTCTGGTTAAGTAAATTATATATGATCAATGATTTTTTTTTTATTCATGGTTCAAATTAATGTTTTCCTAAATAATTTGTTATCAACTAAAGTTTAATAATCAATTGAATTCAACTATTTGGTCAAGACGAAACATGTTAGTGTTAGATTAATTACTTAATCAATCAATTATGGATTGACAATAATCAATTATTATAAGTTAATCTTAATATAAATTATGGTCTATTGTGTTAAGCACTAGTCAATTGATGAATATGTGTGATTGGACTATTGTTTCTAAATGGACCGTGATGGGTTGACCCATTTAGCTAAGCCCAATGAGAGGTCCATGCCCTCAGCCGTTTAGCTATTTAAACGTCATTCCATCAGACGGTTAAGCATTTTGAACGGTATTCTAAAAACAAAACCTAAACGGCGATGAGGGTAGTTATCCCTCTCATAATTGTTGACGGCCGTCCTTCGTGAACCTAAATATGAAGGTACACGATTTCTTATTCCTTCTTTGTTACTAATTATATGTTATAATTTGTATCTATTGATCTATGGCTAGGTATTAAAATTCTTCAATTGGTATCAGAGCAAAATAGATACATGTTATGGCTATTTATTAAATCGTAGGCGGTTTTGGCTATTGTGATCTATGTGAATTCTATTATATGATCATTTTGTTTTATTCTCCATAATCCATAGGCCCAAAACTGATGTATGATGTATTGTACCAATGCACGAACGTATTGAAATTTTTTGCCTTTTCCATCAAGGGTTTTCTAATTTTGCGATTAGCACCATCCTTGATTTGTAGGATTCATCAATTAATTATTTTATGAATCCGTATCAATCTTATATTTAAAGTGAATCCATGATGGTATCCTGGTTATTTCATAAAGCATGCGCATGAATTTTTTATACAGTATAGAAATTCACATAAACCCTAATTTTTTATTTGATATGTAAATTCGTTGAAACGGATAACGACTCTGGGGAAAAAAAAGTTATAAAGGTTTTTTCCCCATCAGATGTATGGCGAACGTATTGCTCAAAATCAAAGTGAATCGTTTGGTCTTCTATAAGAAATTAGCGTCCAAACATTATGTTTTTCGCAAGAACCCTAAATTTTTTGATCTGAGATTTGCTTGACTATTCTTGAAATTAATTTGGGCATTCCTTTTGATTTTGAATTCCGATCAAAACGCCATTAAAATCGTTTTGTGATGCTGATTATACTGTGAAATTGAATCCGCGGGTCGTTTCGACCCAAATTCGGTTAAACGGGTGATGAAGAAGGCCCGGCGTGTGGTAACACATGATCCAAATAAACTGGCATAGGCGAGTGGGAAATTTTGGGATTAATTATTAAGTCAAATAATTATTAATTATTATTCTGATCTTTTTTGGCAATAATTTTGGAATTTTTGACACATTGAATGATTTGTTCTATACCCTTAAAATTTGGGATTTTTATTACTTTATGAAATCTCTAAATTTTTTTTTGTCAAATCTTGAAAAGATGGTGTCAATTAAATTGAGAATAATTTCTTTCAAAATCATATATTCTTAATATATGAACCTAAACTATTTTGAAAATTCTCTCCTATATTAGTAACACTAACTATCTAATCAATTAAAATGCTACTATTGTGCATAATGATTTTAAATAATCTTGGCATTATAAATATGCTAATATAGTATATTCTTTAATTCAAATTATCTTAGCGTAAATATCCAAAGTTTTCTAGTTGATCAATCTTATGGGACATATATAAATCTCGACACTTTCTTTAATCCTTATCACAAATTGATTTAAAGGGTCATAATAATATTATATTTTAAAATGAGTATAGTGAATCATATATGCCATTTATATAAAATAAATCTAAAATTTGCATATTTATCTTTAATATACATTATACTTTCTATTATACTCTCTAATCTAGAACCGTAATTTATTACTCTAAATTTTGTGACAAATATTATTAACTTTCTAATTATGTGTCTTGTCGCAATTAAATATTTGGATCACAGTAATATTAAACTATATATTTTATATACGGTGAATGATGCATTGTTGCATTTAATGCTAAAATTCTAATTATGAATTAAAATTTGCGCGCCTCTTTGTTGTTTATCTGTTAAATATTATCAAAACAACTTATTAAGAATTGAGGCAATTTTAAAACAATTATCATCCTTACAACTGAATACTTATATAAATCATATTGATTTATAATTAGAGTCTCATATATACTTAGTTAATGACTTATTCTTTATTCATGAATATTTTAAGATGACGATATTGATAAACAAAATATATTTTGGTTAAGTATCAAAAGTCATCAAAAATCATTGACTCTAACTACAAGGATGAATGTCACATTCTATGAGGTCAATCAGAATTTAATTTTCAACCTCTTATTACTTATTATTGCACATATGAAGACATTTATTCTTTCTCCTATTTTGTTGTGCAACTATGTATATGAAAGTGGAATTCTTTTTCCAGAATATTCTAAACATAACTCTATTATTATATATTATTTTCTTACTATAATACTATAATACTCCATTTTGTATTTATATTTTAATTCTCATTTATAGTTGGAGTATTTAAAATTTTATTCTAAGAGTTCTATTCTGGATAAAATACAAAACTATTTGACACACTTTTATTTTAAATAATAACTCTTGTTATTGTACTATTTCATATAATTAAATTCTAAAGTCATATTTATGATGTGCTCATATAAAATATTAAGCATGTCTTTCTATTATTTGAATATGACCGAAGTTGAGTAAATTAAGTACAACTGTTTATGCATGATATTATTTAATCATATTCTCTTAAGCATAAACATTATTGATTTGTATAATTGTAATCTCACCTATCGTGGATACAATTATGCAAATTTTGTTACATAGTTTAGCATTATATTGGTGACAATCATACCCTATCAGTGTGTTGTTATTAATATAATTTTACTATTTCAATGTACCTTAATTTTTTATACTTATGTTAAATATAATTAGAGTACTCAATCAATATTTAAATTTTTTGAGACATAAGAATTGTACATTGTGATGATATAGTTCTTACTTATTATACTCAAGGTCTTTGAATGAGTTTACAATAAGTAAGTTACTTTATTAAAAGACATGTAGGAAACTATATAAATTTTGCAATCCAATATTATTCTAATTTTTAATTAAATTTCTATTTAAATGTTATTTTTGTATATATATATATATATATATATATATAAATATTTTGGATTGCTACTATCCCTCTGTTATATGAGTAACGGGCATACCCTATCGGTGTGACGTTACTTAATATGATCATTATGTGATAAAGAAATAGTTGAATATTTATTTAAAATATCTTTCAAACTTCTTTATTCAACTATCATTATTAACTCTCTATCAAGTGGGATAATCTTTGCTATGTATTGTGTAACGTGATGGATATACCCTATCGGTATGACATTACCTAACATAATCATCCATTGATAGATAAGAAAAATACCTTATCAGTTAACTATCATTCTCCACCAAGTGGAGAAAATATCATTCTTGAACAAGCGAGAAAAATTTTACATGTCAATTAACTATATCTCATAAACAAATATATTTATTTGTTTCATAACTCTAGATATAAAATTATAGTAGAGACTTATATTGAGGATATTAATTATATTCTTTTCTCATAAATTATTACACACTTCCATATCTTTTATATTATTGTAAACTTATTTTGTAAAAGCAATATGTCAAATCCCAAAATTCTTAACAACTCCATTGAGAAAAATTTATTTATACCATTATTCTAAATAATTATAAATGATATATTTGGGATATATAAATTTACCATTTTACTATATTTTGACATATTTTATATTATTGCTATTCTTTAATACTTATGGAGGCTTATGACTATTTTCTCTTATATCCTCAATAATAATAAAATATAAGTCTCGTGTATTTCCGCTGCGTGTAACCTAATCTTTTCTCAAATGTGTGTAATTTTAATTGTAGCATTTGAGTTTTGAGTGAGTTACTGACATTGTATATAGAGTCTCATAACCTTTGTTTTAATATTAAAGACTAAACCATACATTCTCATATATTGTTTTTATGATTTTAGAGACTTATTCTCACTCATATGATGATGAACCTTTTATATAATCATCACACTCTATCGTATAAAGGTTACTACATTTGTAAAATTCTAAAATGAAAATTTACATTCTCCTTAATTCTAAATGCAGAATATGTGGTTAACTACGAAACTCAATTCTTGATAATATATGCCATTAATAAATTATATATTCATGGGGTTTCATACAATGATTGAGTTACCACTTGTGTTAATAATTCTGCTATACTTATGTGCAAAATATCTAGTTGAGTTCATGAAACTCTATTAGTTAAAATATATAACTACTTATGTTGATAATCTTGCACTAACAATTAAGTATCCCACTGTTGAATATTACATTATTATAATATTTTTATATCAGTGATCACTAACGAAAATCCCACTCACTCTTGTTTAGATATGTGGGTTCAGTGGGAGTGTGTACACAACACTATATACTATGAGCTCAAATGTGAAATCTCACTCTTGTTTATATATGTGAGATCAAACGAAATGGTACACAATATTATATACATACAATTTAAAATTCTCGTCATTGTCGTATACTCTTGTGCATACTATAAGATATGTCATAGCTTAAGAGACTTTAAACTTTAGTCTCATTCTATTATATTTGAGATATATATTAAAAATCTTTTGATCTCAATAAGCATCATAATTGAATGCTTAAGTTAATTTTATTGGAATATGCACAATAACCTCTTAGCATGCAAATATATATTGTGCTTCTCTTTTACCAACATTTCACATTTTATGAGGTCATAAATAATAAGTACAATGTACAATATCAATACTCCTATCGAGTATGATATTGTGTTCTTGAAGTACTTATAAACTAATACAATCATAAATGTTCGTTCATTGTTGACATTCTTGTGGCCACATTAATCCACATCTTATTTTTCTTTAAACAAAGTGTCTATGTTAATCCAGTTTGGAGATTCTTGAATTTCCTATTTCTTTATGGATTTCCATAGTCACATTTTTGCTAAAAGTTGGATTAATTGAATGTGGTAGAACATTTATCGATTGTGACTAAATGTAATTACACTCTCTTAATAGGCTATCCCTATAAGTAATTACTATTCTTATACCTGTGTGGATATATGACTTTTATAAAATTGAAAACTCATTGGCAGAACCACTAACCACATACTTATTTGTATGAGTTTTGTAAATCATAATGATTTGATTAAGTCTATGATATTTTGGGTTAGTGGGAGGTTGTTATAGCATTTTTAAAAATGCTTGGGCCATTGTATAATGACACATTCTTTTCTTTAACTCAAATATGTCACTATAAATTCATCATTTGTTAGAAAAAGTGAGTCTTTGACCTGTATGATTTGTTTTCCCTATCGGATTCAATTTCTACGGCATTAAAGCTTACTTCTCCTTTTTAAATGATTAGTGCTTTGACCATAATTAAAAGTTTTAAAATTTAAATTCTTCATGACAGGCGAAATTTTATATTCTTTTAGTAATTGAGTATTGTCATCCAAGTGGTAGATTGTTAGATTAATTATTTAATCAATCAATTATGGATTGACAATAATCAATTATTATAAGTTAATCTTAATATAAATTATGGTATATTGTGTTAAGCATTAGTCAATTGATGAATATATGTGTGATTGAGCTATTGTTTCTAAATGGACCGTGATGGGTTGGCCCATTTAGCTAAGCCCAATGAGAGGTCCCTGCCCTCAGCCGTTTAGCTATTTAAACGTCATCCCATCAGACGGTTAAGCATTCTGAACGGTATTCTAAAACAAAGCCTAAACGGCGATGAGGGTAGTTATCCCTCTCATAATTGTTGACGGCTGTCCTTCGAGAACCTAAATATGAAGGTACACAATTTCTTATTCCTTCTTTGTTACTAATTATATGCTATAATTTGTATCTATTGATCTATGGCTAGGTATTAAAATTCTTCAGTTAGGTCCCATATCAATTTGTTTAAAGCTACATCTCTTTCGAATTATAAGGTTTTGAGAGAAAAGTTTTTCCCTAACACAAGCCTAATTTTTATAGAAACGAAATATACTCCGAGTTAATATTACTAAGAAGGTAAAATGTCAAAGTTAAACACATTCATATATAAAAAAATATTTTAGGAATATTCATATAGAAAAATAAACACATTAGGATATTGCTAACATACTTTTTAATTACCCCCTAACATACTTTTTAATTACCCCCTTCGTTTTTTAAGTTTCATTATTGAATAGTACTCTCTAATAAATGAAGTGAATTTTTTGAGTTTTTTTTTCCTACGATACACATTTTAATCCACCAATAACTTCCTTTTTTTGCATACACTTTTTTTTCTTCAATAAATTTGATTTTATCATGGAACCACTATTATAGAAAACCGAATTTAGTTTCATGGAAGTTTAAATTCACACATAACAGAAAAGAAACTTTGTTTCAAAAAAACAACTTTGTTTAAAAAAAATATTTTATTTTATTGAAAATGAGTAAGAATGAGTAATTAAGAAAGTATAATTGATAAATTGTACCAAACTATCATAACAACAATTAAATAGAGAGAAAAAAAGTGTACTCAAACGACACTAATTAAAAAGGAACGGAGGAAGTAATATTTTCATAAATATGTTTACGTAAAATTTTAAATGAAGAGAAATGATAATTTTAAACATAATTTTTTTATGATATAAAAATATATTTTTAATGAATACACTATTTTTTTACTCAAAATTTAATTAATAGTCTTAATTAGTGTGTATTTAGTTATTTTACTTATATTTTAATTTAAAGATATCATATATTAAAAAAAAATAGAGCAGTAAAGTTTTAAATACTACAAGAAAGTTGATGTATTTGACATAAAATTTGGCCTCGTTGTCAGAGTGGAAGATCAAGGAGTGAAGTGACAAGGAAGTCGAGAGCTCCATCCTCATTTTCAGTATTGAGATCTAAGAGTGTGTCCTCTCAAAGTTAGTCCGTTGTTGAGCTAATACCAAATTTCAAAAAAAATATAAATAATAAAGTATTAACATTGGTCGTTTTAAAGGAAAAACACTTCAGCTTAGGAGTTAATTAACAACAAATAATCAATTGCACGTTTCTCTTTTTTTTCTTTTTAGTCAAATCGATTGTACATTTCTAATGATGATATTCTTAATTCTTTAGGAGTAAAATTTGTGGCTGATATAAAATCATGCGTCACTTTGGCAAGCTTCATTTGCATTATAACTATAAGCCACTCAACGATTCTAACATATTCATATATTTTATTCATTAAAAAAATGTTTATATATTATATTATGACCTAATGGCTTAGTTTGCACTTTGTACATGCCAAGGCGTTGACCAAGACATTTGAATGATTCGCTAAATTATGCAGGACTAATATTAGTTTTTTTTTCTCTTTTTTACCAATACCAATATTAGTTATATATATAGTTTTTTTTATATAGTATATAGAAGCCTAACTAATAACTATATGAGTGCATATGTACATCAGATTGATTATCCATCCATAAGGTGCTAATTCAATGACAGTAGTTTGACTTCGTAACTTTAAGCACATAGTTCAAATCACATTGGTGATAAAATGATTATTAGTACTTAATTAATAATGATTTCTTCTATATCAATTTTTATTTTCTACAAAATGTACCTTAATTAATGCAGAACAGAAGAACCAGGCAACAAGGCATATAGGCTCAGGATTCTGCTAATATTGACATCCCTTGTGTGATATTCTATTACTCCCTTTAAGGTTAAAAAACCAAAGTTTCTACAACTCTATTGAAGTAAGCATAGTATAAGTGACTGTGATTACAATATAAAACTATAAACAAAGCATATGGAACTCTAGCTAGGACAAATGCACTGAAAATTTGTGGGGTCGTTAGGAATCAAAACTCAAAATATCAAGAAACAACGTACACTTCAATTATACAATAATGTGTTTGTGCCCTCTTAAAAGACGCTCATTATTATATATCATCATAATGGGTCTATGCACGGGGGTTGATACATTGTGGTTATCATATCTTGAAATAAAATTTTAACTAGATTGATGAAAATCCCATTATTGACTTTATAATTAATTGCCCATGATTGCCTAATTTGCCTTTCAACGATGTTACTTACTTTTGTGCCGAGGATATATAGTGATCCTAAGACCCTATATAGAGTAACTAATTATACATCAAAAGTTTGGAATATAAGTATATTAATGCTTTTGGATTTGGACGTGGATGTAGATGTGAATTGGCCTGGTGAAGAAACTAGATGTCGCAAACGCTATTTACATGATTAATCATTGCAAATAAGCACGTCGAAAGACATTTCTAATTTGATCTTTATATTTCACGCTTCCCACATTAATGATTAGTTTGGGGCCATTGATTTTATTATTATTTGATGAATGATCATCGGTCAGAGATGTTCAAATTTAGAGTGTGCTATTTATCTCTTCTCACTATATTTAGTGCGACCAGCATTTTGAATTTGAAATGCAGAAAAAAAACAACTTTTGGTTCACACAAATTAAACCCCACCAGCACTAATAGATTGATATCGGTCATAAGAAAAAACAAACAGCTTTTTTTTTCATAATTAAAGTATCCTGTGTTATCCTCGTTGTTTTCGTTTATGACTTTCTTCGTGTAATTCTATTTGAAGAGATAAAGACACATAACAGTAAAAAAATAATCAATGATGGTGGGGCTCACAACATTTTTTTTGTCTGTATCTCTTTCTAAATGACATTCTCTTATTTTTATAAGAGTTTGTCTAATATGTGCAATATTGCACATGTTAAAATAACTAAAAGTAGTAAGTTTTTATTGAAAAAAACAATTATTTATTAAAAAGTTATACATTTAATACAAAATATACAAGTTTCAATGCAAAATTACTATTTAAAACTTCTTAACATGTGCTAATTCACACATGATAGAAAAATCTTTTTTATAAATAGAGAAAATCCTTACTCATCCTCAATACTATTGAAAATAATTGGATCATGCTAATAAGTATCCTCGTCAAGAAATCCAAAAAAGTAATATTTATATTAAAAAATGACATTTAGTGACAAATTTTGTCGGAAGTAAAAGTGTTATTTTTTTTATCCTACATTCCAACAATTATACAGTTATTCCTACAAATATTTGAGGCCCCC
This sequence comes from Medicago ruthenica, assembly GCA_018208015.1. NCBI lineage: Eukaryota > Viridiplantae > Streptophyta > Magnoliopsida > Fabales > Fabaceae > Medicago > Medicago ruthenica. The sequence continues at coordinate 155,262 of WNNG01000214.1, forward strand.
ATAAATTGGAGGCCTAGCTCCATAGAGCTCCTTGCTTTTGCCCAGGAACAGGCCTGCTTGTGTCACACCTTCTTACTCCCTCCGTATCATGTATCCTCTTTATCATTTTTTGTCTCAAATTATTTATCTTTTTTATGATACCAATAATCCTCTTTATTTTCCACTAACATACTCTTATTTATTGTGCTTCAATCATCTAACTAATCAACTAACTATAATTAATTAGTTATGCTAACAAGTGCAATTTCTAGAGTTTAGAGGTATTAAATGCACAATTTCCAAGATAAAGTTTCCTTTTTAGACTTCTTATCATGTGCCCTTAGGGTACCTATTAGAATTTCCCATAATTGATAAGGGTGTTTAGTAAATGAAACATATTTTAGCAATAAAATCAACACTTCTAATTATTTTCTAAATAATCGAGTAAAACTTAAATAGAACACTTAATTTAAGACAAAAGGAGTATTATGAGAATGCTAACATGTGCACTAATGTCACATAAAATTTAATATAGTAATATTGTTTTAAAAGTTATGCACACGTTATTTCAAAAGTCAAAACAATGTTTATATCAATGCAAAATTACTCATTTAGAACCTTTAACATGTGCTCTTCTGACACAAGTTTACAAATTTTCTATTATATGATGCGGTAATAATGTTAAGTGACATTATACAAAGATAAGTCTTTTTCCTTAAAAAAAAAAAACTTTTAGTGTCAAAGATGCGGTAGTTTATTTATTTTTATATAAATTAAACAAATTTGGTGGTGTTAATTTATATATGAACGTCAAAGTCTATAATTTTTTGTCCTTTTAAGTATTATTCTTTTATAGTGTCATGTAAGGCGACACTCCATACTTTCAACCCTGGTGATCAGTTCTCGAGTAAAGTCTAGGCATGCAAATGATCACAACGCAAATAATATTTGACTTAATTTAAAGTTTTGATTCATCTTTTTAAAAAAAAACGTGAAGATATATTTTTGTTCATTTGTAAAGTACCTCTCTTAACGTTTTACTACTTTAGGTACTTGGCATTACTTGGTATTGAAATTCTATTCAAAATGATGGAATTTTGTTGAAGATGTTTACAAAGTTTAATTTGGTGTAGAATTTTGAGAGAAAAATCTTGTTTTTATGATGGCATTTGGAATAACATGGTTCATTTGAAGGTTTCATTACTTGCGTGGTATTTTCTATACAATCCCTTGCCTACAAAAGGTGAAAAAAGATATTTTATTATCAAATGGTAATTTATGATTGGGCGGGTGTGGTAATTAATTAGTGAATAAAAATGGACTTAATTTTAAATATTTAAACTTTTATTTGAATTCTTTCCTCTAAATTCTTTTACTTTTGGAGAGGATTTAAAATTGGCTTGGAAAGGAATTTTACTCCTCTCTCTTCAAAATGTTAAACCAAACAATTAACCAATAATTTTAAAATTTAAACTTTTAGTGTTTGTTGATGATGAAATTTAAGAGAATCTATAATTTTGGCCAATTTTCAACTGAACTACATTCATTTCTAAATATTTTTATTTGGATAGAGTAATAACAATTTTTATCATTAACATTTTTGGGTTTCTTTTATAAATTTTAAAATAAATTATCAAATCTGTTTCATTTATCTCCAAGAGAATATACTCTAAAGAACTAACTAGGAAGAAGAAGATAAATAACAAATATGAAAGTTTCTTTTATGACTTTTTTTAAAACGATAAATGTTAATTATTAGCAATATTAATGTCTTATTCTTTTATCTGGATTTGAATAAATAATCGTAAAAATTTTAACTTTTAGGTCAGGGAAATGCTAACAAGTGTCCCAAGAACACCTGTTTAGAAGTTCAAAGAAAAAACTTTTTTTTTAGGAATTGTGTATTCAACAAATTGAAACTTTAAAAAAAAAATATACATAAAATTTAAAATTATTTTCTCTTTTAAATCCTTAACAAGTGATCTAAAAACACTTGTTGGCATAACCCATTAGTTCAACTATTTGATCGCTTTTTTTTACTAAAACCAATATGAAAGTTTAAGAATAACATATATAATTTTCCCTAGAGTTTATAACAAGTTGGTACCAGTAGATAATGTAAATTATTCTCCTCCTAATGATTATTGTGACCAATTTACTTGAGTGCATTAGACTCGTGCTTTTCCTATTATGATTTTGATTTTTCTGAATTATTTATGCCAAGCAATGGAGATCAATTGCTGACAAGTGTAATAAGAAAAGAGAGTCAATATTTAGTGTTTGTCGCTTTGTTTTTATATACTAATAATATAATACTATATAGTTACTATAGAATATGCAATTAATTGGGATTTAAACTCTGTCCTTGGGTGCTCCATTAAGTAGTATAGGAAAAAAAGATTATGCAACTTGCCAATAGACACCGGGTTTAATTTTCAATTACGAAGGCGTGCCCAAAACATTGTTAGATATGTTGGGAGTCTTGGGAGTGCCAAGATCGACAATGAGTTAAACGTTTAGGACCACTAAGAGACTTAGACATCACATCTTTACTCAAATCTTTAAGGCATTAGATATATGAGTCTCATCTCTTATGTATCCAACATTTCCTCTATTTTTAGTCGATGTAGGACATAATGACTCACACTTGAAATCCAACAAATTTTTCTCTCAAGTGTGAGTCACTCACATCACTAGCCTGATCCTCACTAGGATCCCACTCCAGCTCCTCCACCGAGCCTAAGGTTAAGGGTTTCTTCTTGTTATTCTCTCCCATTACTTAGTGAGATGTCACTTCCTTTCTATCCTAGTGAGAGGCTTTCTGTTTCCATTCATTCCCATGGCCTCCTTGTCAAACTTATATGTAAGTGACGAAGAGGACAAACTCAAAATCCCAATTGAAGAGGCTCCTAATAATTCTATTGACATGAGTGCTAGCCTTATGGGGCGATTCCTCACTGATAAAACGATTAGAGGTTATATGATGACAGAAAAAATCAGAGTTTTGGCATCCGAAAAATACACTAAGTTTCGGTCAATTGAACATTAATCTCTGAGTCAACACTCTAACTCAAAGAAAATAGTTGAGAGTTTGATTGAGAGTGAAGAACAAGTCCAAAACTTCTTATGATAAGAAAGATCATACTACCTACATCCAGAAGAAGTTGAAAACCAAAGCTTCGCATGACTCTGGAAGAAAGGACAGTTAGAACCTTCATCAACTCTAGAGAATTCAACCTCTATGTTTCAAACAAATACCTCTCCAACTCTATAAAAGGACATTCATTTAAGTGAATAAATTTGATCATTTCTAGAGAGTCTTAGGATTCAGATGAATCTTCCAAGAGAGGGAATGAGGGAAATTAACGAAGTCCAAATAAAAAAAGATCATAAATTCTATACAAGGAAAAAGACATGTTCAATGATAGAATAAAGTATCAAAAAAAGTATTGAACACTCATTTAGAGCTCAAATTTTAAATCAACAGAGTATGTTATTACAATCAACTTGGTAAGAGTTCTTATATACTTAGATTGAAAGTTAAAATCTTAAGAGTGACTTTATCTCAAATAAGATTCAAACTCAAACTATAGTAAATGGTCGAGTAGTGGCAACAACCTATAATTGAATTCAAAAGATATGAAGAGATATTTAAATACTCAATGACTCTTAACATGTTTAAAGTGTTAGATTAATTATTTAATTAATCAATTATGGATTGACAATAATCAATTATTATAAGTTAATCTTAATATAAATTATGGTCTATTGTGTTAAGCACTAGTCAATTGATGAATATGTGTGATTGAGCTATTGTTTCTAAATGGACCGTGATGGGTTGACCCATTTAGGTAAGCCCAATGAGAGGTCCCTGTCCTCAACCGTTTAGCTATTTAAACGTCATCCCAACGGTTAAACATTCTGAACAGTATTCTAAAAACAAAACCTAAACGGTGATGAGAGTAGTTATCCCTCTCATACTTGTTGACGGCTATCCTTCATGAACCTAAATATAAAAGTACACAATTTCTTATTCCTTCTTTGTTACTAATTATATGCTATAATTTGTATCTATTGATCTATGGCTAGGTATTAAAATTCATCAATTGGTATCAGAGCCTTCTAGATACATGTTATAGCTATTTGTTGTTTCAATTACAACCGTATTATAATCGTTGATGTTATAAGTTGCTATAAAATTTCGAGCCCTAAAATATGGCATTAACTCTTAATCCGAATGCCAGAATTGTCTCAAGGGTTTTGTGAATAACATGTTATCGTAAGAAATTGATTTTCGTGTACCAAATCTGTTTCATTGATATGAACTTTATTTTAATTGAATGAATGAATCCATCGTACTAGTAGGAATTGAACCTATATATAGTTATAAGGCTATTGCATGTAATTATATAATTCAATCGGTTTTATTGTTAATCATTATATGGTCACATGAGTGACTTAAAATTGTTGTTTGGTTCATTACCGATTTTGAAATTGATTGTGTTGTATTTTTTCGATCTGAGTTTTGGCTGCACGATTCATGAAAATTATTAACGGTATCTCCATTGTCTATCCAAATCCTTTGATCAACGATTTCTCACAAATTGATTCGGATGATTAAAATCGTTGATATTTTGTTGTGTATCGTGCAAGATCGTGTTGGGTCGTTTTGACCCGCTTTTTGGTTAATCGGGCGAAGAAGACCCAGTTAAAAAAAAACTGCTGTTATGTCCACGCGCGCGACAGTCTCGTGCTGAATTGTATTCCAAAATTGCTGTTTTAATGCCAAATAATTTATTTTTCTATCATCATTTTGGCATAGTATTTTGTAATTTTTGACACGATATATTATATAATTTTATTTTGGGATAATTATATTATATTCTTAACTTTTTTTTTGTGAAAAATTTTATGAATATTCCTTACTCTTATTTGATACTTATGAGAAATCTGACTCAGTCTCTCAAACCTGAGATTGATGTGTCAATGAGGTTTATTTTTTATCACCGATTAACTAGTAAATATTATATTATTTTGGGATAAAGATATAATTTCTCTTGTACCCAAAATATTCGGAAGATTTGATTTATTCTATACCTTTAAAATTTAGGATTTGTTGATACCCTCAAAATTATTTATTAAGCAAAGATTAAATTGACTATTGTAGTTTATATATATATATATATATATATATATATATATATATATATATATATATATTATGGGTTTCAAAATTTTGTCAAATCTTGAAAAGATGGTATCAATTAAACTGATAATAATTTCTTTCAATATCATATATTCTCAATATTTAAGCCTAAACTTGAAAATTCTCACTTATATTAATAGCACTAACTATTTAATCAATTACAATGTTACTATTGTGAATTTATAGAAGGCTCAATTATAATAATTCTAATGCCAAATATAATTGATTTAAATTTTGTGATTTTAAATAATATTGGCATTATAAATATCTTAATATATATTGAATTTAATATATTCTTTAATTCATATTATCTTGGCATAAAGATCCAAAGTTTTCTAATTGATCATTCTTTTGTGACAGATATAAACTTAGACACTTGTCTCTAATTCTTGTCACAAATTGATTTGAAGGGTCCTAATAATATTTTATTTTTAAAATGAGTATAGTGAATTGTATATTATATATGCCATTTATATTAATTGAATCTAAAATTGGTATATTTCTCTTTAATATACATTATACTTTCTTCTATACTCTCTAATGTAATCCAGACTCGTAATTCATTACTCTAAATTTTGTGACAAATACTATTAACTATCTAATTATGTGTCTTGTCGAAATTAAATATTTGGATCACAATAATATTAAACTATAAATAGTGAATAACACATTGTTGCATTTCTATGCCAAAATTCTAATTATGAATTAAAATTTGTACTTTGTTGTTTACCAGCTAAATATTATCAAAACAACTTATTAAGAATTGAGACAATTTTAAAACAACTATCATCCTTATATAAATCATATTGACTTATAATTAGAGTCTCATATATGTTTAATTATAATGACTTATTCTTTATTCATGAATATTTTTAGATGTTGGTATTAATAAATAAATAAATAAAAATATATATTCTAATTAAGTCATCAAACGTCACTGACTCTAAGTATAAAGATGCATGTTACATTCTAGGTCATTCATAATTTAACTTTCAACCTCTTGTGAGTTATTATTGCACATATAAAAAAAAATTATTATTACTTCTTCTCTTTTATAAAAGTGAAATCCTTTTTCAGAATATTCTAAACAAAGCTCTATAATAATTATATATTATTTTTCTACTATAATACTCCATTTTGTATTTATATTCTAATTCTAATATATAGCAGGGATATTTACAATTTTATTCTAAGAGTTCTATTCTGGATAAAATACAAAACTATTTGACACACTTTTATTTTAAATAATAACTCTTGTTGTTATACTATCTCATATTGAATTCTAAAGTCATATTTATGATGTGCTCATTTAAAATATTAAGAATGTCTTTATATTATTTGAATATGACCGAAGTTGAGTACATTAACAATTGTTTATGCATGATATTATTTTATCATATTCTCTTTAGCATAAACATAATTGATTTGTATAATTGTATTCTCACCTATCGTGGATACAATTATGCAAATTTTGTTAAATAGATTAGCATTATATTGGTGACAATCATACCCTATCGGCGTGTTGTTATTAATATAATTTTGTTATTTCAATGTTCCTTAATTTTTTATACTTATGTCAAATATAATTAGAGTACCCAATCAATATTTAAATTTTTTGAGACATAAGAATTGTACATTGTGATGATATAGTTCTTACTTATTATATTTAAGGTCTTTGAATGAGTTTACAATAAGTAAGTTACTTTATTAAAAGACATGTAGGAAACTATATAAATTTTGCAATCCAATATTATTCTAATTTTTAATTAAATTTCTATTTAAATGTTATTTTCGTATATATATATATATATATAAATATTTTGGATTGTTATTATCCCTTTGTTATATGAGTGACGAGCATACCCTATTGGTGTGACGTTACTTAATATGATCATTATGTGATAGAGAAATAGTTGAATATTTATTTAAAATATCTTTCAAACTTCTTTATTCAACTATCATTATTTATTCTCTATCAAGTGGGAGAATCTTTATTCAGTATTGTGTAACGTGATGGACATACCCTATCGGTACGACATTACCTAACATAATCATCCATTGATAGATAAGAAAAATATCTTATCAGTTAACTATCATTCTCCACCAAGTGGAGAAAATATCATTCTTCAACAAGCGAGAAAAATTTTACATGTCAATTAACTATATCTCATAAACAAATATATTTATTTGTTTCATAACTCTAGATATAAAATTATAGTAGAGACTTATATTGAGGATATTAATTATATTCTTTTCTCATAAATTATTACACACTTCCATATCTTTTATATTATTGTAAATTTATTTTGTAAAAGCAATATGTCAAAATCCCAAAATTCTTAACAACTCCATTGAGAAAAATTTATTTATACCATTATTCTAAATAATTATAAATGATATATTTGAGATATATAAATTTACCATTTTACTATATTTTGACATATTTTATATTATTGCTATTCTTTAATACTTATGGAGGCTTATGACTATTTTCTCTTATATCCTCAATAATAATAAAATATAAGTCTCGTGTAATTCCGCTGCGTGTAACCTAATCTTTTCTCAAATGTGTGTAATTATAATTGTAGCATTTGAGTTTTGAGTGAGTTACTGACATTGTATAGAGTCTCGTAACCTTTGTTTTAATATTAAAGACTAAACCATACATTCTCATATCTTGTTTTTATGATTTTAGAGACTTATTCTCACTCATATGATGATGAACCTTTTATATAATCATCACACTCTATCGTATAAAGGTTACTACATTTGTAAAATTCTAAAATGAAAATTTACATTCTCCTTAATTCTAAATGCAGAATATGTGGTTAACTACGAAACTCAATTCTTGATAATATCTGCCATTAATTAATTATATATTCATGGGGTTTCATACAATGATTGAGTTACCACTTGTGTTAATAATTCTGCTATACTTATGTGCGAAATATCTGGTTGAGTTCATGAAACTCTATTAGTCAAAATATATAACTACTTATGTTGATAATCTTGCACTAACAATTAAGTATCCCACTGTTGAATATTACATTATTATAATATTTCTATATCAGTGATCACTAACGAAAATCCCACTCACTCTTGTTTAGATATGTGGGATCAGTGGGAGTGTGTACACAACACTATATACTATGAGCTCAAATGAGAAATCTCACTCTTGTTTATATATGTGAGATCAAAAGAAATGTGTACACAATATTATATACATACAATTTAAAATTCTCGTCATTGCCATATACTCTTGTGCAGATTATAAGATATGGCATAGCTTAAGAGACTTTAAACTTTAGTCTCATTCTATAATATTGAGATATATATTAAAATTCTTTTAATCTTAATAAGCATCATAATTGAATGGTTAAGTTAATTTTGTTGGAATATGCACAATAACCTCTTAGCATGCAAATATATATTGTGCTTCTCTTTTACCAACATTCCACATTTTATGAGGTCATAAATAACAAGTACAAGGTACAATATCAATACTCCTATCGAGTATGATATTGTGTTCTTGAAGTACTTATAAACTAATACAATCATAGATGTTCGTTCATTGTTGACATTCTTGTGGCCACATTAATCCACATCTTATTTTTCTTTAAACTAAGTGTCTATGTTAATCCAGTTTGGAGATTCTTGAATTTCCTATTTCTTTATGAATTTCCATAGTCACATTTTTGCTAAAACTTGGATTAATTGAATGTCGTAGAACATTTATCGATTGTGACTAAATGTAATTACACTCTCTTAATAGGCTATCCCTATAAGTAATTACTATTCTTATACCTATGTGGACATATGACTTTTATAAATTGAAAACTCATTGGCAGAACCACTAACCACAGACTTATTTGTATGAGTTTTGTAAATCATAATGATTTAATTAAGTCTATGATATTTTGGGTTAGTGGGAGTTTGTTATAGCATTTATTTTAAAATGCTTGGGCCATTGTATAATGACACATTCTTTTAACTCAAATATGTCACTATAAATTCATCATTTTTGTTAGAAAAAGTGAGTCTTTGACCTGTATGATTTGTTTTCCCTATCGGATTCAATTTCTACGGCATTAAAGCTTACTTCTTCTTTTTTAAATGATTAATGCTTTGACCATAATTAAAAGTTTTAAAATTTAAATTCTTTATGACAGGCGAAATTTATATTCTTTTAGTAATTGAGTATTGTCATCCATGTGGGAGATTGTTAGATTAATTATTTAACTAATCAATTATGGATTGACAATAATCAATTATTATAAGTTAATCTTAATATAAATTATGGTCTATTGTGTTAAGCACTAGTCAATTGATGAATATGTGTGATTGGGCTATTGTTTCTAAATGGACCCTGATGGGTTGACCCATTTAGCTAAGCCCAATGAGAGGTCCCTGCCCTCAGCCGTTTAGCTATTTAAACGTCATCCCATCAGACGGTTAAACATTCTGAACAATATTCTAAAAACAAAACCTAAACGGCGATGACGGTAGTTATCCCTCTCATACTTGTTGACGGCTATCCTTCATGAACCTAAATATAAAGGTACACAATTTCTTATTCCTTCTTTGTTACTAATTATATGCTATAATTTGTATCTATTGATCTATGGCTAGGTATTAAAATTCATCATAAAGATACTAAGCCACAAATATTGAGAGTGAATATTCTTAAATAGGGTTTAGAATACTCAACTTAGAAGGCAAATTGCCTAAATCCTGAGGAATCCAAGGACAATATTTATTGTTCCCTGAAGAGGGATTATAAGACTCAACAGAATAGGTAATTTGTGAAATTCTGGCAGTTAACTGGTTCTGAACTAAAAACAGAGTATGAAAAATAAAGTTCAGAAGCAGAAAAATAAAGTGCAGAAAGTAAAGGAACACAAGGAATTTGTTAACCCAGTTCGGTGCAAACTTCACCTACTCTGGGGGATACCAATCCAGGAAGGAAATCTACTAAGTAGAATTAATTCTAAGACTCAACAGCCCCTGTTCTTCGTCTTATCACTTAATCTCTACCCTTCTAGACTTCTACCCAGGAAACCACCTAGGTATAAGAACCCACTTACTTTCTAACCAAGCAATCACAGCCCAGTGATTGTAAACTTAACAAAAACAAACAAATTAAAGACACTCTTCAACAGAACAAAAACATCACTTGTGCTTAAAAGCTTTAAGTGATTTACAACTCAAAACACCTAAACCAACTCAGATGAGTGGTGTACAAACAAAGCACTAAGCTTACACAGACACAAAAACTCTAAAACAAATTTCTGGTTTTTGACACGTGAAATTTCCAATAGCAAAGTCCTCTTTAAATAGTCTTCAGCTGCAACATAAATCTGAACCAAATATTCTTCAATTGATATGATTATGAAATATTATAGAAGCTCAAAGAAGGAAACATATTTCTGAATTATATTTTCCAAAGATCCTGTGAAAATATATTCAACAATAAACACGAAGTCAATCTTCAAATAAGATCTTCTCATAAAAATATCAGTCTTCTGGAAACATTAGCCTTGAATAAAACTTCAGTAAATCTTCCAAAGATACGCACAAAAATAATCAAAAAGAATGCAGAAATCCAGCTTCTGAAATCAGCTTCTGAAGTTCAGCTTCTGTATGTCAACGCTGGTCAACGTCTGAACAGTGCGTCTGAAGACCCTTCCTGCGTCTGAAGACCCATCCTGCGTCTGATGAACAGTTTCTGCGTCTGAAGGCCAAAACTGCTTCTGATGAACAGTAGACCAGAATTTCAGCTTCTGAACCTCCTGAAATGCAATTTTCAGCTTCTGAACCTCCTTAAAACCAATTCCTTGTTCTGAAGACTTCTTTAACATCTGAAGACGCATTGCTTGAACACTTTGATTTTACCAAAACATGCAGCCACCATATAAATACTAAAAAATCTCCCCCTTTGGCAAATTTTTGGCTAAAATCAAATGCTACACAAAAAATAAGTCCTTCACTCAACAAAATATACTCGGCCATGAAGAACTCCACATACTTAAACATAGCCACAGAGTCAGCAGCGGTCACAAAGCTATGTTAAACATGATAAACCAACCAGCTTCAGCTTCTGAACAACCTGAAGTACACATGACAACTTCTGATATTCTGAAGTACACAAACCAACAAACTCAGCTTCTGATCTTCACATGTAAACTCCCCCTGAAGCTACACACAACATCAGTTTCTGAGGTACAGGCAGCTTCTCCCCTGAAACACAACACTCAGGAACTCCCCCTGAACAGCTCAACTCAGGAACTCTCCCCCTGAAGCACAACACTCAGGAACTCCCCCTGAACAGCTCAGCTCCTGACAGATCAGCACACATACTTCTGAACAGATCAACACATACACTCAGAAGAACAACCAAAAACTGTAGAGAACAACACAACTGCAGACCAGAAACACAAAAGAAAATTCAGAACATCAGTCACCAACTAGTCAGTCTTCAGACTCAGCATCAGAAGTTGCTTAGTCTTCGTTAGACACAATCATCAGATGCTGCTCAATTGATGTGTGCCTCAGGCACATTCAGAACCTTCTTCCCAGCAATCTGCTTCTCAAGATCAGCAATTCTCTTCTGAACACAGGACACACCATCTTCAGACTTACTAGAAACTAGTGCTTTCTGAACAGGAACAGGAACCAACACATTGCTCCAAACTTTAGATGGTCCAGCACCAGAACTCTTCTGTGCTACAGGAATGGGCTTGCTGTCAGCATCAACAGCCTTTCCTTTCCCTTTGTTTAGCCTCTGAGCAACACTTGCACACTTTGGTCTCCATTCTTTCTTGATCTTGCTTTTGTTCACAGCTGGTTCCACTTTTCTGTGGTGAAAATGTTTGGGGTATCCATGCAGCTTGTAACAAAAAGGTTTAATGTGTCCCTTTTTACCACAATGATGACATACCCAAGGATCAGAAGCTTTCTTGTCTTTAGTATCCTGAGGTTTGTTCTTAGGTTTCCTCATCAGTGGAACATGAGTATCAGTAACAGGTAGGAACCTCTTAGCATGTTTTTGTTGTTTGATGTTCAGATTCTTATCAACAAATCCAATGCAATTTGGTTTTCCTTGATTCTGATTCTCCAGAATCTCTTCTAGCACATCAGTAGCAGAGTTCAACATTCTAACTTGCTTTTTCATCTGATCAAGTTGAGAATTCAGTTGAATTACCTCACTATTGAGAACAGAAATTTTCTCTAAGTGTTTACTTCTTTCAATCTGAAGTTGAGGGTTAATTTTCTTCTGTTCTTCCAGCTGCTTGCACACTTCTGCAAATTGAACATGCACTTTCTTGCAAAACTCAGTAGGATCTTTGTAATAGGTAGCCAGATCTTCACAGGATGATTCTCCATCACTTGACTCAGACTCTGAAGAAGTTTCTGAACTCATAACTTCATCATCAGGGATGCATCTTCCAGTAAAGGCAGCAACATGCCTGGCTGATTTATTCCCCACTTCTCCTTCCGAGTCCTCTTCATCAGACCAAGTCACAGTCAGACTCTTCTTCTGTTTCTTGAGATAATTAGGACATTCTGACTTGACATGTCCATATCCTTCACACTCAAAGCACTGAACTCTCTTTGATTGATTGCTCTTGTCATCAGTTCTTGTCTTCTGCTTCAGAAACTTCTTAAATTGTTTACTCAGCATCACAAGAGCTTCTGATGAGGTTTCATCATCCACACTTTCAGCATCTGCTACAAAGGCAACATCTTTCCCCTTCTTATCAGTCCTGCTAATTTCAAAGTTTTGAAGAGACCCAATCAATTCCTCAACCTTCATGCGTGAGATGTCATGTGCTTCTTCAATAGCAGTCACCTTCATATCAAACCTCTTGGGTAGGGATCTGAGAATTTTCCTTACAAGCTTCTCATCTGATACTTTTTCCCCAAGAGATTCAAAAGAGTTAGCCATGTCCAGAATGTTCATGTAAAAGCCTTGTATGTTCTCATCCTCAAGCATTCTGAGATTTTCAAATTTTGTGGTCAGAAGCTGAAGTCTGGACAGCTTTACCTTTGAAGTGCCTTCATGAGTAGTCTTGAGAATCTCCCAGGCATCCTTGGCAATTGTGCACTGCTTGATCATTCTGAATATATTCTTGTCCACTCCATTGAATATAGCATTCAGGGCTTTGGAATTTGCAAGAGATAAATCATCTTCATCCTTGGTCCAATCTTCTTCTGGTTTTAAAACAGCTGTCTTCTTTCCATCTTTGTCAGTCACAACAGGATGTTCCCAACCTTTCAGAACAGCTTTCCAGGTCTTGCTATCAATAGATTTTAGGAAAGCCCTCATACGAGATTTCCAATAATCATAGTTTGTCCCATCCAGCAGAGGTGGCCTATTAACAAATCCTCCTTCTTTCTCCATAAAGCCAGAAAATATCTCCCTGGAGCTCACCCAAAAACAAGCAGGGTGCCTGCTCTGATGCCAATTGAAATTCTGGTAGTTAACTGGTTCTGAACTAAAAACAGAGTATGAAAAATAAAGTTCAAAAGCAGAAAAATAAAGTGCAGAAAGTAAAGGAACACAAGGAATTTGTTAACCCAGTTCGGTGCAAACTTCACCTACTCTGGGGGATACCAATCCAGGAAGGAAATTTACTAAGTAGAATTAATTCTAAGACTCAACAGCCCCTGTTCTTCGTCTTATCACTTAATCTCTACCCTTCTAGACTTCTACCCAGGAAACCACCTAGGTATAAGAACCCACTTACTTCCTAACCAAGCAATCACAGCCCAGTGATTGTAAACTTAACAAAAACAAACAAATTAAAGACACTCTTCAACAAAACAAAAACATCACTTGTGCTTAAAAGCTTTAAGTGATTTACAACTCAAAACACCTAAACCAACTCAGATGAGTGGTGTACAAACAAAGCACTAAGCTTACACAAACACAAAAACTCTAAAACAAATTTCTGGTTTTTGACACGTGAAATTTCCAATAGCAAAGTCCTCTTTAAATAGTCTTCAGCTGCAACATAAATCTGAACCAAATATTCTTCAATTGATATGATTCTGAAATATTATAGAAGCTCAAAGAAGGAAACATATTTCTGAATTATATTTTCCAAAGATCCTTTGAAAATATATTCAACAATAAACACGAAGCCAATCTTCAAATAAGATCTTCTCATAAAAATATCAGTCTTCTGGAAACATTCGCCTTGAATAAAACTTCAGTAAATCTTCCAAAGATACGCACATAAATAATCAAAAAGAATGCAGAAATCCAGCTTCTGAAATCAGCTTCTGAAGGTCAACGCTGGTCAACGTCTGAACAGTGCGTCTGAAGACCCTTCCTGCGTCTGAAGACCCATCCTGCGTCTGATGAACAGTTTCTGCATCTGAAGGCCAAAACTGCTTCTGATGAACAGTAAACCAGGATTTCAGCTTCTGAACCGCCTGAAATGCAATTTTCAGCTTCTGAACCTCCTTAAAACCAATTCCTTGCTTCTGAAGGCTTCTTTAACATCTGAAGACGCATTGTTTGAACACTTTGATTTTACCAAAACATGCAGCCAACATATAAATACTCAACAATTTGCTAGATCTTGAGGAATCTAGAAGTGATCCTCATAGTGTCCTAAAGAGGCAATAAAATATTATACGAAGAGGTGTTAAATACTTAGGTTCCTCAATGGGCTGCTGAGAAGATCAGAAACTATACTTCTAATGTTGTGGCAAGACCTGGTCAAAAACATACATGCTTGAAGAGATGCTTGATGGTCGGATTTAGACAAGTGTATCAAATCGTTTACCAAGTATTAGGTTTGCACCAATATTAGGTTTGTCACCTTCCTAAGTATCGTTATCTCAGGGTTGGTTCGCTCATAAGAAGCAAAGTCTTATGCTATAATAAAATTAAATAGGATTCATAAAATAAAAGAATAAAGAACTTAAATTAAATAATCCAACAAACAAAATAGAGGTTCGTCTTAGAACCCTACCCTAATAGGGTTTAGTTACTCATGGTAACTAAAGACAAATTACGAAAGAAATAAAACATACCCTAGAGACTTAGAGTGAGGAGAGACTCCTCCCTTGAAGCTTCTAGTGTTTGCCTTCCTCTTGAACCGCTTCGTTCTGAATGAGAAATAATGAATGAGAGGATTGATATTTATAGGCAAGTTTCCAATTGGGTTTGGGTTGGAAAACTGGGTTTTTTTCACTAAAAAAGTGGAAGAAGCAGATCTAACCCGCTCCCCGCATTCCCGGGGTGCATAGGTATAAAAATCATGCCCCAGGTGCCTAGGGCGCATCAATGTTATTTCTTGCGCCTAATCGCCTTTTCTTCATCTTTTTGGGTGTTTCCTTCCATATAAGATGTCTTAGGTTTTTGGGATCAAAATTCCTCCCTTTGTAATGTCTTTTGAGGCCTCTTGAATTTTCATTCATGGTCTTCCCAAGATCTTCAGAAGTCTTCAAATGTTTTGCTTTGCCGATTTGAATGATTTCTTCTTGAATTACATCAAAACCCCCTAGAATTGCTATATGTTTCGGGAAAAACTAGAATTACTTGACTCAAATAGAAAACATTACAAATGTCCCGAAACCATTGACATGTGTTCTGATACTCGTATATTTTGGATTAAAACTAAATAAAAATGATTGAAAAAGATGCTAAGAATAACATAAGATACCTGTCATCAATGCTTAATAGTCATATTACAAAGGTTATTGAGAAGATTAGAGGCAGTCCTTTACATGTTTTGGGGGAACCTGATCAAGATCTTACATGCCTACTGAGGTATATAATACAAGAAGCTTGACGAGGCGTTGGAAAACAATAAAAAAATGCTCAAAGTGGCGGTTAATAACTTTTTGGCTTATTCAAGCCACCGATCCCTTAACTTAATTGTTTGTCTCAAAATGGTCCCCTAACTTTTTTTTGTCTCAAATTGGTCCCCTAAGTTTCCCTCTGTTACATGTTTAAGTCATTTCTGTTAGTTTTCATGAGAAAACGTTAAGTTATGACCTCAGACTCTGACTTCAGACTCAAGTCACTAACGTTTTCTCATGAAAACTAATAGAAATGACTTAAACATGTAACGGAGGGAAACTTATGGGACCAATTTGAGACAAATAAAAGTTAGGGGACCATTTTGAGACAAACAATTAAGTTAAGGGACCGGTGGCTTGAATAAGCCTAACTTTTTACATGTTTGATCATAATGGATTAAGTCCTCGACTATATTGAAACATATCTCTCTTTAAGGGGAAGACTAGATATAACAACATTTGTTGAGAACTAGTATAAAAATCCTTGTGTATCTTTTTATTTCCCTTCTCTTCGGTCCTTATTTATAAGTGTTATTTATGTCCTCTTTAGTCCTTAAACTCATTCTTTCTTGTTTTTGCGTATCTTCAATAGTGGTGGTCTCACCATAATATACTCATATTCTCACAGATAATATAAGGCATAATAGTTTACAACAATGAGCAAGCATTGTTGTAAAGTTTGTATACCATGGTGCAGAGGAAAATATGCTAGTATGAATTGAGACACACTTTGAACTGATCACCAAATTTAGGAATTAAAGAAAAGATTCTGATTAACATCACTTATTGCCGAGGATGTTGAGCCTGGATCACATAAAAACTTCAAGAAAGATCAAATAGAATGTACAATTGTATTTCATTGAGACTTAAAAAAGACAGGTCTAATTCATCTAAACTTATAAGATAGTTATCTTTGAAATGTATTTCGAGGTAGTGGAGTGAATATGGTAAATTATACTCCATCCGGTCCTATATATAAATGTGGGGGAAAAAATAGAGTAGGAAATAAGAAAAATCGTTAGACTGAAACAGTAATATCCTAATTAAAAACGACATATATTCTTATAAAATTCGTGGTGGTGTTAAATTGTTGTTTTTAAGTCAACAATGTAACATAAACAAGTTTAATCAATCCTTGTAGGGCCAGGGCCATATAACCTCTTCGTTATAAATAGCAGCAATATGTATGCTATAAGTGTCTTACCACAAGCATCAGTACTTACAATTCCTTCGTCTCCTTGAGCGGGTTTCTTTTCTTTTCAAATCTGCTTCCTTAATTTCTTTCTAGCTGCTATTTCTCTTTTGCTCACATTTGTTTCCTCAAGACTAATTTTTTAGCTACTGAATTTCATAATATATTAATATATTCAACACTAAAATCATCACACTCTATATATCCTTCAACAACTCCATTCCTCTGATTAACATCCTCTCTATTAATCTCGTGAGTGCCAAAAAAAGTACATAACCAACAATATTTTCTACTTACCAAATATTCTTCACCTCGCCAGCCGCGTGTTTATAGTTTCTGACATTAATTAAAGGTACGGTATTCCCTGGAATAATTATGCGACCCAGAATATAAATACTAGTACTAGCTAGTACTAGTATATAATTAATTAAATTACTTGTAAAATTAATTAATTTTATTTCTTGTCAGTTTGCTTTTCCTTTAACATGGATAAAACGTTAATAATTACAGGTTAATTACAAGACATGCATGTTTTGTGCTGGTTGTCTTGTCTATATATACTCTATAATCACTTAAGGAAAACTCTTTGTATATATTAATTAATGTCTCCTTTTTCATACCATATACAAGGCATTGCTTTGCTTGCAGATATATAGATTAAGTTCATTTATTTTTTTAGATCCATTATTCTTTTCTCCCCCTTGTTAGATTCTATTTGTAGTTGGATTTAATAAACTAATATGCTTATGAGCTGGTTTTGCTAATGTTATTCATAACACGAGTAAATTAAAAATGTCTGGTCAACTTTGTTTGCAGCTTACGCTTTCTTCATCAAATTTGATAATTAAGAAGAAAAACAAGAGGAAGAAAAAAAAAATGATGAATATATTTTCGGTGTCGGGTGCTGTTGCTTGCAAGCCCCTAGTGAGTTTCCAACAGCCACTAATGGATAACAATTCATTGTTTCACCAACATCGTAACAAGGAGAAAGTACTTGTGATCATGGGTGCCACCGGAACCGGGAAATCCAAGTTGGCAATAGATTTAGCAACACATTTTCCACCGGCAGAGATTATCAACTCCGACAAAATGCAAGTTTACAAAGGACTTGACATAACAACAAACAAAGTCACAGAAGAAGAGTGTCGTGGGGTCCACCATCATTTACTTGGAACCATTGATCCTAATTCAGATTTCACATCCAAGGAGTTTTGTGAACAGGCGACGATGGCTACTCGCTCCATCGTCGCCAGAGATGGGTTACCTATTATAGCAGGTGGATCAAATTCGTACATTGAAGCTTTGGTTAATCATCATCACGAGTTTCATACAAGGTATGAATGTTGTTTTCTTTGGGTTGATGTTTCACGTCAAGTGCTTCAATCATCTTTATCCACACGTGTGGATCGGATGATTGAAGCAGGTCAAGTTGACGAAGTTCGTGAAATATTTAACCAAGAAAATCATGATTATACAAGAGGGATAAGAAGAGCCATTGGTGTACCTGAATTTGACCAACTTTTTAGAGCTGAGTTAGAAGGAAACGTTGATGAAAGAACTATGAAGAAGCTTCTAGAAGTTGCTATTGATGCTCTTAAAATAAATAATATTAAGCTTGCTAATAGACAAGTTCAGAAGATTCATAGGCTTTATGGTATGTGGAAGAGGAACATGCACCGTCTTGATGCTACGGAGGTGGTGCTTAAGGAGAAAACTTGGGAGGATTGTGTTTTGGCAAAGAGTCTTAGGATTGTTCACAAGTTTCTATACGATGATTGTTCACGTGTTAGAAATGGTGGTGGAAGTGGTGGTGATATTGCTGTGCCTGCAAATATTGGTTCTGCCACGGTGGCAACAGCAGTAACCCATTAGAGGTAGGGTCGAGCCAGCAAGAGAAGAATAAAAAATATTATATATTAGTATTATATAGATCAAACCACACTTCTGACATTACAATATTTGGCATTTCACATATATTTTTTTATTTTTTGTTTTCACCCCACTCCCCTTAGTTAGGGTCATGTTATTGGTAGTAAAGGTTTAATTGTATACTTACTAGCAGTTGCTATACATATATATATTATAATGTCTTGTTGATTAAACTACTGGACAGTTTTCATATATACAATACAATATTATACATTTATTTATAGTACTACATATATATGTGAAAATATCATGTAATACTGTTACAACAATTACAACAGCTAGCCCATCGAAACAACTAACAATGATATATAGCCTGAATTCAATATTTTAATAATAGAGCATGGGATATTATACAATGTTTTGCATTGTTGCCTCTTATTTATTGTATACATGCATGGTGTAAACTTGCACCTAAAAAAAAGTAAAAGTTGTTAAAAAAAATTGGAAAATATATGGTGTATATTGAAACAAAGAGAGAGAGAGAGAAAAAAAAGTGATACATATATAGATGATGTGATACTAAGAGTGAACTAAAGAAAAACCAAGGTGTAGAATGAGAGTATGAAATTTAGATGTGTCTATTTATCATTGTTGGAAAAAAAAATACATCATATTACAATCATCAAATGTGTGACTCAAAATGTGATATGGTTGCCTAACTGCTCTTGTTGGGTTATGATTGTTTTCACAATTTTGTTCTATTTTTTTTTTTTTGGACTTTCTTGCATTGTATTAGGTTTAAGTACCTCCTGTACTCTTTTTATCTATACAATCTTTAGCCTTTAAGAAAAAAGTATATAAAAACTCTTTACACCGATGATGATTGTATATGAATTAAATCTAAAAAATAATTGATATATATTAATTCATAATATTTACTGAAAATTGTTAAGTAATTCTTTTCAGTAAAAAAATTGTATTTACTGAAAATTTCACCTAATTAAACAAGAAGATTTTGTAAAAATAACCAAAGCATTTAAACAAAAAAATGGCTAGTAGGATATTGATTGAGGAAATTAGTTAGTGTTGAGACTTGGTTGTTGGTTGAGACATTGTTAAAAATAATTAATAGATATACACCATCTTGCGCATCAATGTTATAAAAATTTTGTATGAATTTCATTTTTTTTGTTTGGAACATTAGTATTGAGTCAGATTCAACAAAAATTTAAAATGATATCAAAATCTATCATAAAATTTGTTGAACCGTTTAGATTTAAAGATTTCGTCTTAGCGCGAGAGAGTGTGTTGAAAATTTCATAGCGAAAAGATCATAAAACATGAAAAAGGATTACCGGAGAATTCATTAGCCATCAACATTTGGCAGCCGTACAAGTGAGAACAAATTGAATAGGAATCTTGCAGCATGAGTGGATGAATGGATGGGTTCTTTTTTTTTTTTTTGTTTTCTCTTAAGAATAAGAATGAGGATCAAACTTATAATTCAAGTAATTCGGCGCATGCTCTCTGTCCCTTTACCGATTCTTCCGTACGATCGATCCAATACGGTGCACCTGCATCAAGCATCATAAAGTTGCCTCTAGTGGGGCCAATTTATAAAATTTGACAATTATTTGATTGAATTCTGCTTGTTAAATCAGATTAATTAAATACTTTTCAGATGCATTGATTAATTTTTTTTGTTGATAATATGCATTGATTGTGTGAATGACACTATTAGTATTAACTTTACCGGCAATGTTAACCGGTACTCCGGACATTGGTTAAGAAAATCGACAAAAAAGATTTTAAATTGAAAAAGATACTTTTTAAACTTTTGAATGTTTGATTACACAATTTTCAATATAATACCTACCATATTTTCTTCTTTAATCGGTACCCCGAGCGACCGGTTAACATTTCCAATAACTGCTCAATATATATTCTTATGCGAAGTGTTTATGGAGAATCTTGAAAGAGAAAAAAGGCGGGAAATAGTTATAAAAATGGTGGCGGCATAATGCACTCTAACTCTGTCTTCTTATCGCACATGATTTCCAATAGACACAGTTTGCCTTTATACTCCCACTCACCATCCAATATTATTTTTAAAAACAAAATGTTTGACACTCAATTTTCCCTACAGGTGCAACAACTAGTTTATCACATGTAAAATTATGATTAATCAAGTTAAAAAATTAAAAATTTATAGTTAATCATATGTAGCTGAATTAACAAAAATATTTACCGTGAATTGAATAAATTATTTACGCAATTGAACTAATTAATTATATTTTTTTAGTGTCGCCATATTATTGATTTTGAGTGTTAAGTGGACCCGCATCCAAAAATACACATTTTGCTTTAAGTACATATATGATTTAATTTATTCGGTACTATAGGGATGGTGATGATTATTATAACATTCATCCTGTACTCACATTAAAAAAAAATCATCTCTAGACAAATTCATCAATTTTATATTGTGTCTCATTAAAAATATTTTTATAATAAATCTCAAATTACTTGTCAATTTAAAGTTTATTTTTAGGGGAGAAGTATTGTTACTGGATTTGTCATTTTATGACATATTTATAGAAACTATACTTATACTTAACCTTATAAATAAATAAGTGTAAATATGGGATGTGGATCCTCAACATCTCTTTTTTCTCCTTCCCTCTCATAACTCTCTATCTCTCTTTATTAAAAAAGAAAGGTATAATCAAGAGAGAGTGAGATTAAGAGAGAGATGAAGAGTTAGGAGAGAGAGAGAGAGAAGAGATGAAGATGATCCAATTTGGCAAATATGAGTACTAAAGTATCCATACTACACTACAAGAGAAACAAATCAATAGTTAGCATAAATTATTATTTTTGTTGAGAAAAGTTAGCATAAATCATATAGATGGTGAAAAAGGAGTCTATCTCTTATTCTATTTTTTTTCTGAACTAATATAGTGACTAAAAATTCACCTCTTAAGGTGAATAAGAGGAAAATTCGGAGTTTAAACATTGACAACATATATAGTGCAATGTTCCTACCAACTGAGTTAAGTTTATGAAACCTCTGACTATATTGTTAAATTTATTGAAGAAAAGATTTATAAATGAATTTTAATTTTCTCATTCCTAAATTTGTTTGGTTAACTCTATTTTTAGAAGTGCTATGAGTGTTTACTCATACTTTATGTTCATACTCATCAATTAAGCAAGCAATTTCTCTATACATTATAGACAGGGAGTAGTTTTTAAAGATTCTTTTTGAGTCCATTACCCATTGTCAATTCTTATCCACAACCTCCCTTTAAACTCCCCTCGCCCAAAGTTGATACCTTATGTAAAAAATTGTTTCCATGACGCGAAATTGAAAAAGGAATGAAGGATCACAGTTATGAATTAACAAGTTTTCAAGTATGGTCAAAAATCACCTTTTGTAAATGGGCATATGTAGTCTTGGCTTTGCATCCCATAATAAAAAAAAGGAAAGTCTAAAAGGAGTACCAATTTTTCCGATTCTTCTTCAGCCTCTTGGTCCACAACAAACATGCAAATTAAGAATATTTTTGCCATAGTCTTAAAATAAAAGTATATAGTATATGTTCTTCTTTATTATTAGTTTCAGTATATATACTGCATATGAAAGTGATTTACATGCACTTCAGCACTTGGTGAATGATCTATAAATTTAGTAATCAATAGGCGTATCATTATGATCAGCGTACACAATGGTATCAGGGC
The DNA here is from genome assembly GCA_018208015.1 of Medicago ruthenica. NCBI lineage: Eukaryota > Viridiplantae > Streptophyta > Magnoliopsida > Fabales > Fabaceae > Medicago > Medicago ruthenica. The sequence goes on from WNNG01000214.1 coordinate 178,064, forward strand.
TCCTTTTTCATATTTGTGAACTAATATATGATATAACTCATAGTATACATTATCATTATATATGATTGCTGCCAACTGTGTATGCAACGAGCTTCTGAAGTGGTCCATGTTTTTAAGAATTGAAAAGTAATGAGTAATAACGAGACACTAGACCAAAATGTTGTTCATTTTTATTTTCTAATTTTGAAAATACCAACATTTTATTTTCTCTACTACGAATCAACAAAAAAGTTACTCCCTCCGTCCCATATTAAGTGATACAGTTGACTCTGTCACACATACCAATGTATATTTTTTATCTTTAATATCTTTAATTATCTATTAGAAAAATTATGAAAATTTGAGATCTTGAAAATATTCATCGAGACGAATCCAACAACATCTTATATGATATTATTTATCTTGTATATTAGTAGAAAAAAAATGGTCAAAGTATGTCAGGTAAATAACACACCTTGTCAAATAGGTCATCTAATATGGGACGGAGGGAGTATATATATATAGTGAGCCCGGCTCTTCCATGATGCATTCCATCTCGTAATAACCGTCACATTTTCTTATTTAATAAATATAATAGAGAAATTATGATACAAAAAATAGTTTGGTGCAAGTGATAATTAAAGGATTTGAACCCCTTAAACGACAAAGATTAGTCACTATTAAAAGACGGTGAAAACTTCATAATTATAATATTAATAAATAGTAAGAAAAACAAAGAATTAATAAAGAAAAAAATAACAATTTCATCAAATTAATTTATTAACTATTGATGTGTTCTCGTTAACATAAATTAAAGTGGAGATATTCAAATAAAAAATAAATTAGAAACTAAGGTTGTGTTTAGTAAAAAAAATTGATATCGGGTAACTATCTGATAACATATAGATAATAGCAAATAAACTAGCGTGTTGAATTTGTAGTGTTTGATAAAATTAACGATTAAATGACTAATAAATATGAAATGATATAAAAAATGATTTTAATTAATATGTGATTTTTTACAATTAACATAACAAAATGGTAAAATTGAGTTAAAAAATGATACCCTATAAGCTAGTATAACAAACTACTAAGCTTATGAGTTTTGACATACAATTGTTACCAAATATTTCTATTTTAGTTGTATGAACTTATAAACTTTAGTATAAGCTATCTATTGATCTAAGCTAAAAAAATTGGTCAGCTTAAAAATGATAACTTATTTTATTGTGAGATAGAAAGAGTGATTATTTTTGAACAATCAAGTAATTAACATCTGAATCAAATGTTGCATTTAAAAAAGTGTTATGCTAACTAGTTAAAGAAACAACAAAATGAAAATTTTACAATGAATAGTGCATCTTTTACACTTTAAGAGTTTGATTACACAAGTTCTAAGATATTTTTAATATATTTGATTTCTTAACTAATATTTTAACGGCACCAGTTAATATTTTCTTTTAAAAAAACATATAGTCTATGATTATTATTTTTTAAATTTTAGTATATATAGTCTATGAGATTAATCAAGGGAAAATAACCTCCAAAAACTTCTTTTTCCCTCATTAATATACCACTTCTGATTCTTACAATATTGCGTTAATGATTAATCTTTCCCCATCAAGAGTAAGTCTGGTCAAACTATACCTCGTCATGGGAATCCAAATTTGGCATGAATTATTGGCAGTTATTTAATGCGCGCATGGGTGGGGTTGATTGGGTGACCAATTGTTTGCTTCTTTTTTTTTTTGCAAGCTCACGGGATTGTTTCTACTAAAGGCTAAAACATCAACATATCTCTATTTCCTCGTTGATTCTTTTAGAGAAAAATTTTGTTCTAATTTGATGATCACTTTTAAAGTTTAATGCAATATTAAATGTTGCTTTACAAATATTACTCATAGTTATTTATTGCAGAGAGAGAAATATATGAAATAAGATATTAAATGAATAAGGTTAATAATAATAATAAAAGTATAAATTATTGTATCAAAAGTAGTAATATTTATTGATTGTCTTGGTTTGTGTAAAAGGTCAAAAAGTTAAAATTAAAAAGCAACAGAGGTAATATCATATTAATTATGGCAGATTTTAGCTGTTCTCATGAACCAATTTTTGTGATTAATAATATAAGTGCATAATATCAACAAATAAATCTCAAGTTAGATTCATAGTTTTGTATTTTTACTGGGTTTTTATTATAGTGTTTTTTTTAAATAAGAGTAAAAATAGAATAAACAAGTTATAATCTGTTACATTCCGTTCACTTCCCAAACAATAGAATGAGAACTTTAGCTCATTTCATTATATATAAAATAACCTAACAGTAGAAGAAAATTTTTATTTCATTCCGCTCTATTCAAACAAAGCCTAAAATATCGCTATACTTTTAAATGTTTACAACTTAGCCTTTAAAAAATTTCAACTCTTTTAAAAATTAGTCCCTGAATTTTAAAAAAATTATAAATTGATCTCTATTTTTTCATATTTTGTAGATCGGTGCCTCGCCTTTTTGAATTCCCATCTTTATCCAATAAATTTAAAATACTTTATATATTTATTTATTTATACATTTATTCCAAAAGTGTTCAAATTTAGAAAAATAGACCAAAAAAAATTAACAACGAAGACTTTTTTTTTTACAAATAACGAAAACTTTTATTAGTCCAGTCCATACAAACAAAGTTAATAATGCAAATAATTCAACTAAAATATTTAAATTAATTATAATTATAATTATAATTTTTTGAACATTTTCAATTTCCTAATCCATACAATTCTCATTGTGCAATATTTTTGGCCATAAGGAATTTGTTCTTATCGCGATAAAGAGCTTCTAGTAGCCACGGCTGAAAAGGCGACGGTGCCGTCAATTCGTAGCTTAAGGACATTGCATACATACACTTTGATAATGACATGACTACCCATCTAACGATTCACCAAATACCAATCATAAGTGCACGTGTGCATGTTGACCATGATAAATAAATTAGAGATACTATTTTAGTAAAGTAATTTATTATATTTTTAAAAGAATGATACAAATTGTCAAAGAAATGGTAGAAAATATAAAATAAGTGACGTGATGGATAAAAGAAAACAATAATGTGTATGCTCTCATTAAAACAAGATTCTAATGAGTTATGGCAAATTAATATTGCAAAATCATTTTGGTCACCAACTTACATTAGTATGAGTAGAATTGTATTCAAATTTTTTAAATGGGAGTTCAACATCGAATCTTATGGATAAAAAAAAAAAAGATAGAAATACCCTACTTTTAGACAAATCTCTTAGAGATTTATCATGGACCAAGTATTGAATATTATGCATCAATAACATTGATGATGTAAAATAAATAAATAAACTTTTTTTGGTCTTGGTCAACTCAATATCCCCACATATTTTTAGCTTCCAATTTGAAGTGTTTGTTTCCTTCCTATCTCCCTTGTCCACTTTTAGGATACGTAAGTTTACCAAATTCGTACCTTCATGGAACTTGTTAATTTTGCTTTTGGTCCATCATCAGTTTTGTCTGTTCGTAGCTCCTATTTTGTTTTGATCAAGTGAATTTAATTTGTAGCATGTTGATGTTTCTTGTCCTTAACAGAAGTGGGTGACTGTCCTATACTCCCATCCACGTTAGCTATCTTACAACTAAGAAACGCGTAGTTAGCTAGCAAGCTGGAGATTCAACGAGAAAGGGTGACACGGTTTTGGGGGTTGAGCATTCGAATCATTTAACCAATTAAATTATTTTATAACTTTATTGTTATTATCTTATAACACTCTATTCACTTTTAAAAATGTTAGTCCTATAATAATCGTGATCAAACTCAAATGATTAATAAATCCAAATTAAAGACAAATCATTCTAAAAAATCTAAATTCAAATTCTAACCAAAGTCCATTCGTTATGACCATTTTCTTAGAACCAAACAATTAATAATACAAAACAATGCTTGTCAAGTTATCTTAATTACGTATAGCCCGTGCTATTCCTTTTGTATGACATTCATTGAGATTCTCGTTTTAGTTATTTATGATCATTTTGGAGATTGCATCATTTCTTTGCTTAGTTGCTAATATCATGTCATGAACCGTCATCGTATCTCCATAGATAGAGTTACCTTAAGTTACCTTAGACTTAGATTTGTGTTTGTGAATATATATATATATATATATATATATATATATATATATATATATATATATATATATATATATATATATATATATATATATATATAAAGGAGGAAACGATGAAGAAGATGTTAACTAGCATTTCCTCGTTTTTGCCCGGCTATAATATATAATATGTTTTTAAATCTTCGTATAATCTTCACAGATATTAAGAATCTATGTGAAGCTTTTAAAAGATGACACACATGCATTATGACATTCCTTTTAGAACTTTTATTAAACTGAGTTGTGAGATTAGTGAATCTTTGTCGATCTACTAACCACCCTTTAGATATGATTCGAGAAAGATTTGATGAATTAAATTCATTAATTTTGCCATCATTCCATTGTCCAGCCGTAGTTAGATACGCATGTGAACCATAATCATGTTGAATTCAGTCACGTTCTTTGGAACGATAGTTCCTGATCAGCCAAGAAAAAAAGGAACAACTTAGAGAGAAAAAATAAATAATACTGATAAGTTAAACATTTATGAAAATTTAAGAACGCATATACTTTTTATGTGTAATATTTTCATTTTCACTCCTCCAACTATTTAAAGAGAATATGTACCCAATATTTTGTTGAGAATTAAATGGAGAATATTTACACAAAGAGTATATATTTTTTTTAAATGTTATTTGGACAACCATTTAGTTATCATACAACGTACTTATATACTGTATAAATACAATATTATTTTTTATTAGTTTTTCTCTCTCCTTAAGTCAAATCAATAGTTATCAATAATGCTTTTTTATATAGTTTTCAAATATGTTCTCAAATTTTAATTGTTCAAACAACATTCATCACCTTTTTCCCACACATACATCACATGCTTTCATGTAAATAAACATTTGAATATATTATGATATCATATAAGACCAAGTGCAATGGGTGTGTTGAATCTCCCATTCAACGGCAAAAGCCACTCCAATGGGAAGTTGAAGGGTGTTGAAAGTGTGACATGGAGGAGTGTGGTGATGAACATATTAAACATAGTTGAAGCCCTGCGTACAGAACACGTGGCAGCTTGCCACTGGCTTCAATCCGGCGCGTGTATCACACGCGGGGACAGGGCGCGTGAGCGCGCAGGAGAAGAGAGAGAGGAATCTGTTTTTTAAAAAGGCGGACGCGTGGCAGCTTCTGATTGGTTCGCTGGATTTTTATTATCTTAATAATTTAAACTCAATTATTTCAATGTAAATTAATTTTAAAAAAAAAAAAAATTACCAAAATTCATGATTTTTTTTCCTCTATAAATAGAGACTTGGTTCATTTGATTTGGACACAAAAAAAAACCAAGTTTTTCAGTATCCTAATCTTATTACTATCCTTCTATTACCTATCCTTTTGAAGTTTTAAACTTGTTGTTAGTGAAATGGATCCAAATAATAACAATTTCAACACCCAGAATTCTTCTAGTTACCCATTTAGCTACCGAAATCCCAACAATTATCAAAATCCAAATCAATTTCCAAACCAACGTCCTCAAAACATGCATAATTTTGGATTTGCACCAAATTTCAACCACCCATCCTCTGTTCCAAACTTTAATCCATATTATGGATCTATGATGGGATATCCATCTCAAACACCCCCGTTTAGTGGTTATATGCCAATGGGAAATGAAAACTTTCCGAGTGTTGGTGCACCTGAATTTCCTGAATTTTCAACACAAATAACTCTTGGTGGCATGACAAGTGGTAACGAAGTCACTCCAATTCCAGAGGATTCAACTCCTAAGAGCAAGAAAGCCCAGCAACCAGCATGGAGCACTGAACAAAATTTGGTGCTAATTAGTGGGTGGATTAAATATGGAACAAGCAGTGTTGTTGGGAGAAATCAGAAAGGTGAAACATATTGGGGTAAAATTGCTGAGTATTGTAATGAGCATTGCTCATTCGATCATCCGCGAGATGGTGTTGCATGCCGAAACCGTTTTAATTATATGAACAAAATACTGAATAAATGGATTGGCGCTTATGAAAGCGCTAAGCGTATGCAACGAAGCGGTTGGTCGGAGAATGATATTTTGGCAAAAGCCCAGGAATTATACGCGAGTGGGAAGAATATTCACTTTACTTTAATGGCAGAATGGCACGCTCTCCGTGATCAACCACGTTATGGTAGTCAAGTAGGAAATATTGGATCAGGCAGTAGTGGATCCAAGAGATCTCACGACAGTGATGCATGTGGCTCAAACTCTGTAGGATCTACTGCTCGTCCAATGGGTAGGGAGGCAGCTAAGAAAAAAGGTAAAAAGAAAAGTAAGGAAGCTGCCTTGGAGGTGGTGGATAAAGAGTGGGCTGAATTCAAACAATTCAAGGAGAAAGAGCTTGAACGATTGGGGATGAGTGTTCACAACCCACATTTTTTAACATATCTTTTTAATCGGTTAAAATTCACATAAGTCACACTAAATCATGCGAGTTCTATATAAATTTGATAGAATTCATTAAAATTTAATCAATCAAAGAGTGTGTCTCGGAAATTACTTATTAAAGAATGTGTTGCTACTTGCTACCATTATTCTTGTTTAAGATATATATAGCACAAGTTTGAATCCTTGTTAGAACAATAATTGTTTATACTTTATTCATCTTTGGTTGAGCTACAAATTTTTAGTAACCCAAATGGTCAATTAAGACAAAAAAAACATATATTATTCATAAGCATTTTTATTAAAAAATTTAAGAAAGTCAATGTATAGTTATTTTCCCGTAAAAAAAATGTAGTTGTATTAACCCATAGCCATAAAAAAACTCAATTGAAAATTTTACTAGAAAATTACACTAATTTTTCTATATTCCATACCAATTATTTTCAGTCCCATAATTTTTCAATTTTTTTTTAAGGATTAAAAAAATATCATTATTCTTTGAGTGTTCTGAAAAATGAAAAAAAAAACTTGAGAAATGAAAATAGTTAAATTTGAAAATGTGTACTTCGGGAGTGCAAGAGTTAGGTATTGGGTGTAAAAATTAGTCTAATCTTTTATGTTAGGTTTAATAACTACATTTTTTTACGGCCCATTTCACTTAATGGACTATCTTTGGTCCACTTATTAGTTTTGAAATTCAAGCCTTGAGATCACAAGCCTCAATAATTTTTGAATATGCATCTTGGAAACCTATCTGAAGTTGCACTTCGATGCTTTCAGAATTTATATTTCAATTTCTATCTATCAGAAGATACGTTCCAATAGGTCATATAGTAACAACAAAACAAAATTCAATTTCTCATATGCATTATTATTGATTTGAAACTTAAAAAACTTGAACTCTAGGCAAAAAACCCTATTCTTTCTTCAACCATTGATCTTTATCAAACCGACGTCAAAGAAATCACACGTCTTGTCACATTTCTTCTCAAGCCCAAAAAGTAAGTGTCAATTTTTTTCATTTTTATTTTGGTGCTTGTTGAACTTTAGGGTTGTCGAGCAAATATAATTTGTTTGGCATTTGCTTAGCAAAATAGGGTAATCAGATCTATTTAAGTATCATTTATATAGAGATCTATTTGTTGTTTGTAATTTGTGGAATATGGTATTTAAATTTTTGACGATGTTGGGTGACTTGTGAGCAATATGGATGTGGGGCGGGGGGGGGGGGGGGGGGTGTCTGAACAACAAAGACTTGAAGTGATGATGGTTTTCGGCCCAGATAATGATCCAATCACTTGAATGGATGGTTGATAATGAATCGAGGCAACTCGAAAAAGTTTGGAGCTTGACTCGACAATTAACTCGTTGAAATTGATTCATGAACCAAATAAGTTAAATTTGAGTTGAAAATTAAGTTTGTTAACTAAATGAGCTGAATGAGTTATATATAGTTCAATTTTTTGATTCATGAATTGACTCGATAATACACACGCGCGCATGCACACATACACACAAATAATTGGAGGTTGGAAGTGGAAGGGTATTTTGAGAATATTCTTAATTGTAGTTGCAGGATTTTATTGGTTTCTCTCTCTGTTATACGTGCTTTTGTATTTTTGTTTTAGAGTGTTTGTAATATAATAGGTTTTTAGTTTTCTATATTTATTTGCATATTTATGCAGGTGTAAACTTTATATTTGTGTCCATTATTTAAACACATTATGCTCATGATGGCTTTTATTTCAATCTTTGTTTTTTTTAAATAAATAAATTAAAAGGTCATATATCTAAAAGATTTGACTTTTTTTAACAAAATAATTGACTTTTGAATTATGTGATTTGAGTAAACAAATTGAACCTAACGAGTTGAACTGAACTATTCATGAACTTTAAACAAGTCGAACTCAAGTTAAAAAAAGGGCTTGTGTTGAACTCTAGTCGAGTTTTGAGTTGACTCATTTCCTGCCTCAAATAGGTTCAACTAACCTTCATCAACTATACACCATACCCCAAAACAAAACATCAATTTCATCTCTAGACTATCATTTCTCACCTATCTAGTTCGTAAACTATAAAAATGTATAAGGGTAATGTTATTGTTAACAGGTGCCCCGATGCCCTTTTAAAGGAAAGCAAAGAAATAAATCTTGAACAATTAAAAAAAATGTTTAGGAAATACTAGCATTTTTTTACACTTTAAGATGGTGACTTGAAAAATTAAAAGATAATTTTACTATATTTAGTTTCTTAACAAGTGTTACATAAGCACCTGTTAGCGTTTTCTAATAGTCCCTAAACTATTTGTAAGAATTTAGTACTTCAACTCTCACTCTCCTATTTTAAAAGCAATTGAGAAACCAATTTGATAGATTTCATAGTTTAGACTTTTTTTAAGGAATAGTTTATAGACTATTTACTACATTTCAATACCTCAAATAAGAGATAGGTGCAGTTTACGGATCAAATTGAAATGTTTATTAAAAAACAAAGCTTAATTTTGCAAATACTCTAGACAAATATCAAGCGTCTTAGTTTTAATCATTAGAATTTTTTATTAAATTTTTAGTCCTTGCAAATATATATATTTTTGCTGTTTGTTTTTGTTTTAGTCTTTATAAAATTGATTTATATATATATATATATATTTTTTTTTTTAAGAAGTCAAAGTGAGATATATTAAAACCAACAAAGAATTCTACCAGATACAAGGTGTGCAATGATAGAATTCAAGGAGATAAAATTAAGTTATATTGGATATAATTTTTATAATATGTAGAATTTATGATTTTAGTTTCTCAAAATAAAGACTAAATTGAATATCATAGGAATCAATTTCAATACGAAATGATTCTAGAGTAATAAAAAAAAGCTAAAGACTAAAGCGAAGGATTCTATATTTACAAATTTTTTATTTTTTTTTACAAAGATTAAAATTTAAAATAATATATTTTTTGTCAAGCAGTCTAACTATTTTGCATGTATTTTAAAAAAAAAATACAATGTTGCATTTGCACGTTATCCTTTATCATTTGACATAGTAAACGTGTTGTGTTTCAAAATCTAATGGCACTTGGTAGTGGTAGTACTATATGCAAACCCCAAATTGTATTTCTTCATCTGTCTGGGAATTTGAAGAAACAATCAGTGTCGGAAATCACATTTCCATCTTCAACAAAATTTGCAAACACTCTTTCACTTTCAGTTTCTATCTCCACCGCTCTTCGCTATGCACCTTCTCCATGGTTTTGCTCCACCTCCTCTGAATCTTCTGTCGATTGTAATACGCCTTGTTCAACCAAAATCTTTATCAAAGGTAACTTTATTTTGTCCTTAGCCCTTTAATCAATAATGGGTCTCTTTCAATTTTGTTGAAATCCACCAAATTCTATTAATTGCTTTACTTGTTAACTGTCTGCATGGAAATTTTGCTTTACTTTCACTTTCTCATTAGAGAGAGAGGGAGAAGAAAAGGCTCTTACGGTCTTGATTAAAATGTGTATATCAAATTGAATTAGAAGTTTGGGAACTTAATTTTGGGACTATGATAACAAATTAAGGTGCTAGCTCTTTGGTATTTATTTTAGTATTTACATTACAAGATAAAACACAGTTTCATCCTGTCCATATGTGAACTTCGGGATCGGGAGTATACACATTTGGAAGAAAAAAAACAGTTTTTAAGCTGTCCATATGTGAAAATCACACGTGCTTATTAAAAATGTGGGGGGGTGAGTAAAATTGCCCCCTTGTTAATTATCAGGGTCTGAGCCATCTTAACAGCTCCGTTAGGAATGCAAGGCCAGATGTTGCCATTTCCCAACTTTTCCAGAAACTATCCTTGACAATGCAATGCAACCACTTGCCCTTAGTTCAATTACAACATTAAAAAAAATTCATGTTAAATGGGTCTATAGTACACAACAACGGAGAAATAGAAGGAGATGTAAACCGTCAAATCCAAGTTGGGTGGTCGAAATGGAGGAGTGCCGCATGTGTTTTATGTGATGCAAAAGTATCACTTAAATTGAAGGGAAAATTTTATCGGACAACGATGTTGTATGAGACAGAGTGTTGTGTGGTGAAAACCAACAAGAACATAAAGTAAGCGTAGCAGAAATGAGAATGTTGCGTTGAATGTTTGGTAAGACTAGATGTGATAGAATTAGAAATGACGATATTAGAGAGAGTTGGGGTAGCACCTATAGTAGAAAAGATAGTAGAAAATAGACTTAGGTGGTTTGGGCATGTAGAGAGAAGACCTGTGGATTCTATAGTTAGGAGAGTAGATCAGATGGAGGGGAGTCAGGTCACTAAAGGTAGGGGTAGACCTAGAAAAACTATAAGAGAGACTATTAAGAAGGATCTAGAGATAAATGAGTTGGAGAAAGACATGATTTTTTATAGAACACTATGGCGTCGTTTGATTCATGTAGTCAACCCCACTTAGTGGGATAAAGCTTGGTTTTTGTTGTTGTTGTTGTTAAATGGGTCTGCTATATGGATCAGTTCATAATGTCTTATCATAATGGGTCTGGTATATGGATCATTTCATAATCTCTTATCGTAAATCATGTTTGATGACAGAGCCCTGTCGTTTTAGGTATAATGTCATTGTTTCTAGATTTTACCTACCATATAATTTAATGAATGATATTTATGACTGAAATATGAAAAGTCATTGGACCCATTCTGCCACTCTTGTATTGTCTCACATGCACACACAAAAACCGTTGTATTGCATATATGTAAGCAGGTGTTAAGCTGGTGGAATTAAGTATGAGAAAGATGAATAAAACAGTAAATAACAGATAAAGATAGTGGGAAGAAATGGATGAAATAGTGGAATGTATTATGGTAGGACAATTACAATATCAAAAGCTGAAGGAATACAAGATAATAATCTGATAGTGTACTACCAGATCCCAAATCACTGATTCAGTGACCCTACCAAATAACAGAATTCTTTTTCTGTCCACTACTGCTCAATACTACTACTTATATAGTACTATTTTGATGTATCCTCTGCCACCTCATCATTCTTTTTCCCTTTTCCATTCTTCCTCGTATACACTCTCCAAACCTTGGGCCTATTAACATTCTCATCAAGGCCCACTTCCTTACTAAGGTTTCTATCAATTCCATCCTCCTTAGCAACAACCTTGTCCTCAAGGTTAAAATCTGGAAACTGTCCTCTAATGAACGCATCATCTTCCCAAGTCACATCATCACTGGACTTGTGCTTCCACTGAACAAGACTTTGAGGCACAGATACTCCTCCTTGAGTGATAGTGCGTGAACCAATGACCTTCTCAGGATAAAATTCATCCATATCAGCAACCTCTAGTTCTGTGGGTAGATCCCCTTGCACAGAATAATCACCAATAGCCTTTTTCAACAAGGAGACATGAAAAACTGGATGTATCCTAGACTGTGGAGGTAATTGAAGCTTGTAAGCAACCTCACCCAACCTTTCAATGATCTGAAACGGCCCATAAAACCTTGCAGCCAGTTTAGGATTGATTCTCTTTGCTACAGATTGCTGCCTATGAGGCCTTAACTTAAGAAAAACCCATTCCCCTACTGCAAACTGAACTTCCCTTCTCTTCTTATCTGCATATTTTTTCATTTGTTGTTGTGCTCTCAGCAAATGAGCCTTCAACTGATTCAAAGCCTCGTCTCTTTCACACAGCTCCATAGCTACAGCAGCAACTTTGGTCTCATTACTCAAGAAACGGATGATGTTTGGTGGCTGCCTCCCATAGACTACCTCAAAAGGAGTCTTACCAATAGATACATGAAAGGTGGAATTATACCAGAACTCAGCCCATGGAATCCAGTGTGACCATGTCTTTGGTTGTTCAGAAGCAAAACAACGCAAATAACTTTCCAAGCATCTGTTAGTAACTTCAGTCTGGCCATCTGTCTCAGGGTGGTAGGCCGAACTCATCTTCAGTTTAGTGCCCTGCAGTCTGAAAAGCTCCAACCAGAAATGACTCATAAAGAGGGGGTCTCTATCACTAATGATACACAGAGGAACACCATGAAGGCTGACAATCTCCCTAACAAACAATTCTGCTACAGACTTGGCAGTATAAGGATGCTTCAACAGCAGAAAATGGCTATATTTGGATAGTCTGTCCACTACTACTAGCACAGCCTCAAACCCCTTAGATTTGGGTAAGCCAGTGATAAAATCCAAAGAAAGATCCTCCCAAATGGCATTAGGAATAGGCAAAGGTTGAAGCAGGCCTCCAGGTGCTGTTGCTGCATATTTTTGTCTCTGGCAAGTATCACATGCCCTCACAATACAGATTAGCTGCCAATCTTCTATAAGTTCTTAGGAACCCTGAATGTCCCCCCATAGGCGTTTCATGAAATTCCTTTAGCAACACGGGAATTGAAGGAGAGTCAGAGGATAACACCAGACGACCCTGATAAAATAAGACATCCTGCCGCACAGTGAATCCTGTCTTAGCTCCAGGATTCCTTTTGAGTTCCTCCACTGTTTTCTTCAATACAGGGTCCTGCCTAACCTCTTGCAGCAATTGCTCTCCATCCAACCATGTGGGATATGATAACATCACAGCCAGCTCCATATCACCATGGCATCTTGACAAAGCATCAGCAGCCTTATTCTCTAATCCAGGCTTATATTTTACTTCAAATTGATAACCTAGAAGCTTAGCCAACCAACATTGTTGATCAGGTGAAGTTACTCTTTGTTGCAGGAAATGTTTCAAGCTCTTATGATCTGTATAAACCACAAAAGGTTTGCCCAAAAGATAGTGCCTCCAATGTTGGATTGCAAGCACCAAAGCCATAAGCTCCTTTTCATACACAGACTTTGTCAAATTCCCATCAGATAAAGCTTTGCTGAAGAAAGCTATTGGTTGTCTCTTTTGCATCAGAACTGCACCAATGCCCCTTCCTGCAGCATCACACTCCACTTCGAACGGCACAGAAAAATCTGGCAATCCCAGCACTGGAGGTGTAGTCATAATCTGTTTAAGTAACTTGAAAGCAACTAAAGCTTCTTTTCCCCACACAAAATTGTTCTTCTTAGTTAATTCAGTTAAAGGTTTGGCAATTTTGCCATAATCCTTAATGAATTTTCTGTAATACCCAGTGAGCCCTAAAAAACCACGCACTCCTTTCACATTTTTAGGCTCAGGCCATTCTAATACACATTTAATTTTGTCTGGGTCTACTGCTACCCCATCTCCAGAAATGACATGGCCAAGGTAGTCCACCTGTTTACAACCAAACTTGCATTTAGCTTCATTGGCCACAAAGCAATGAGATTCCAGAACTGACAACACTAATTTCAAATGCTCCAAGTGTTCAGTTTCAGATTTGCTATAAACCAGGATGTCATCAAAAAACACCAATACAAAACTTCTAAGATAGGGTCTGAAAATGTCATTCATTGTAGCCTGAAATGTTGCTGGTGCGTTCATCAACCCAAAAGGCATTACAAGGTACTCATAGTGTCCATTATGAGTCCTAAAAGCAGTTTTATGAATATCATCCTTATGAACACGAATCTGATGATATCCAGCCTTTAAATCTATTTTAGAAAAAATAGTTGCTCCATACAATTCATCCAATAACTCGTCCACAATTGGAATAGGATACTTATCTGGAACAGTGGCTTTGTTTAAGGCTCTATAGTCCACACACATCCTCCAGGACCCATCCTTCTTTTTGACTAAGATAACCGGGCTCGAAAACGCACTCATGCTGGTCCTAATAACTCCTGCAGCTAGCAACTCCGTCACCTGCTTTTCAATTTCTTTTTTCTGGTGATGAGGATATCTGTAGGGCCTTACATTGACCGGTCCATGCTCAGGAATTAACTTAATCTGATGCACCTGACTTCTTTCTGGGGGTAGAGTAATTTTTTCCTGAAATACTTCAGAAAATTGACTTAGTAATTTGGTCAATTCCATCTGTCCAGCTGCTTGAGCAATATCCCTCTCTTCCTGCTGAGTCCACCACCAACCTTCACCTCCCCTTCTATGCTTATCCTCTAAAAAAGAGTGTAAGCAGCTCTGCTTTTCCTGTATACGGCCCTGAGCTTGTAAGTTTACCATTCTTCCCTCGTGCATAAACTGCATTGATAGATCCTTCCAATCCATCACCACTTTTCCCAAAGTGCTCAACCAAGACACTCCCAGCACCACGTCTAAACCTCCCAGCTCTAACACCAACGCATCCACATGAAAAACTTGGGGCCCCAAATCAATTTGAACTCCTTCACATATTCCCTTTGAAAGAACCTTATGACCATCACCCAGCTTGATGTTCTTAGCTGCCATAGGGGTCACAGATAACCCTAATGCTGTAGTGATTTCTGGGGAGATGAAATTATGGCTAGCTCCACTGTCAATTAAAACCATCACATCAATACTAGCAATTTTTCCACAAATCTTCATCGTATTATACTCCCCCATGCTACCCATCACTCCAATCAGATTGCATTCCGCCTCTGTCTCCTCTCCCTCTCCCTCCGTTTCAGTGGCTTCAAGAGAAACAATTTCCCCTTCCTCGTTCAGCTCTTCCCCTTCTCCTAAAATCAGAACACGCATTGCTCGTTCAGGACACTTGTGGAGCGTGGGATGGTACTTCCCTCCACACTTAAAACACAACCCCTTGGCTCTTCGTTCAGCTATTTCATCACTCTGAACGCCGCGAACTCCCTTCCACCGTTCCGACGACAGCGTACGACGGTCATTTTCCCCTTTTCGTCCTGTTGAATTCATTGAGGACGTGGGATTTGTATTTGACCCGGTAGAACCCGTTTTCTGACTTGGAGCGTACCCACCCGAATTAGAGCGGGTAAAATCTTTGTGGATCGGGTTAGACCCATTTCGAGATTTAGACAGCAGCCCATTGGGCTCACTACGGCCCATACGATTCTTCCCATAGTAACGATCTCCTTCATCGTCTTCTTCCTTCAGTTCCTCTTCAACATCTTTGGCCATCCTCATCACTTGCATACGATTCTGCGGATTCAACGTTCGCACCCGCCGCCGAATCGGTTGTTTCAAGCCACTCATGAAATAACCCAAGTACTGCTCCTCCGGTAAACGACCCACCTGAGAAGAAAGCAGCTCAAATGCTTCGACAAACTCTTCTACCGTTCCCGTCTGACGGAGGGTAGACAACTCCTCAAACGGATTTTCCAACCTTCTACCACCATACCTCGCAATCAAAGCTCTCTTCAGAATTTCCCACGAAAGATCATCCTCTGTTTCCCGTAACAAGTTAAACCAATGGATTGTTGAGCCCTCCATACTCAGACGAGACAGCTTCACCCGCATTTCATCAGGAGTATTCTGCACGTCGAAATAGATCTCTGCGCGCGTAATCCACGCTACAGGATCTTCCCCTTCAAACACCGGAAGTTTGACCTTCTTTCCGGCGAGGCGAGACTCGTTCTGAGTTGAGTCATCAACAGAAGTTTCGCCCTCTGGCGACACTCCCTTCTGACTGATCTGTTTGCTGAGCTCAGTAAGAATTACACTCTGTTGCTGCATCTGTTGAGCATGTTGCTGCATCTGCAGAGCGAGGTCATGCAACGTCGTTGTTACGTTACCCATTTGTGTCTCCAAAGCTTCAATCCGCTCTCCCATTTTGGGTTTCCTTGGCATTTACAATTTCTGGTTTCAGGGGGTATTGATCCGGTAGGTCGGACCAATTGGTGGAATTAAGTATGAGAAAGATGAATAAAACAGTAAATAACAGATAAAGATAGTGGGAAGAAATGGATGAAATAGTGGAATGTATTATGGTAGGACAATTACAATATCAAAAGCTGAAGGAATACAAGATAATAATCTGATAGTGTACTACCAGATCCCAAATCACTGATTCAGTGACCCTACCAAATAACAGAATTCTTTTTCTGCCCACTACTGCTCAATACTACTACTTATATAGTACTATTTTGATGTATCCTCTGCCACCTCATCATTCTTTTTCCCTTTTCCATTCTTCCTCGTATACACTCTCCAAACCTTGGGCCTATTAACATTCTCATCAAGGCCCACTTCCTTACTAAGGTTTCTATCATAAGCTCATATCTATTGATCTGTTTCCTGCAATGTTCGTCATAATAAATAAATTATCCATTTCCACTTAGCGGTAAGTAATTGTACCGAAGTCTTCATGGTTGTCCTATGCAGGGCTTCCTCTTTCAACCTCTGAATTGCATTTAATGGAAGTGTTTTCAATGTTCGGTGAAGTTACTCAAGGTAATTAATTATAAATATATTTTGGGTGTTTTCAGAGAGGTACTTGCTAGATCATATTTGTTTTGAATTAGTGGAACTTCATGTTTTGGAAATCTTGAGTCTCTAAGGATCTTCAATTTGTATTGCTTTATTTCATGGCAGTCAAACTTTTGATAGATAAAGAAACTGGGCAGTCTCTAGGATTTGCATATATTTGGTTCGTCGAGGAAGAGTCTGCGCAATCAGCTGCAAAAGAGATGAATGGAAAGGTATGCATGCAGTGACTTGTAAGTGGTATCATGTCCATACTATAAAATGTTGATGACGTGGGAGCTGGTTTTTGTGGTGCAGTTTTTTTATGGCAGGTTTATTTATGTTACAATTGCAAAGCCTGGATCATCAAAAAGTTTGAAGAGAAAAGCCTACAAATTTTAACTGACATGAACTCTAGTAAGCATGCAATACATGTAAAATGCAGCTTAATTATGAATTTTAGCATTGTGCCTTGGGGGTTCGTTTTGGTAAATGATAGTTTTGTATGCACTAACAACAACAATAATAATACTAATATGCTACCTTTTGATCTAAAAGTGGCAATCTGTTAGATATGTTATTAGAATTAATTGTGTCAGTTTTATTATAATTACAGTAGTTAATTATGCAATTATGGTTTATTATTATATTATAATATTATAACTAATAATTAATTAAGTAAGTAGTGGGTGGTTATGTTTTAAGAATAAATAGGGGAGAGATGGGAAGATTGAGGATCATCTGAGGACTTAACTAGGAAGGGGCCATTTTGGCATTCGGGAGGTGCAGACCCTTGAAGTTCTGCGATATTATTCTGTAATCAAAGGGATTTTCCCTATTGCATTCTTCTATATCAGTTGGTTTCTCTCAACTGGTTTCTATCAATTGGTTTCTGATCCCAAAAAAAAATTTCACATTTGTTCTTGATAGTCGAGTGAGAGCCAGTGATGTCGGAGAGACTGATTCCTATCTTTGACGGAAAGGAAGATGCCTACGGGTGGTTGATCCAGTTAAATCGGTACTTTGAAGCCAATATTTGGATCACAGAGAAAATGAAGGTCGACTGGGTTACTCTGTTTGCTTTGAGAGGAGAAGCTTCCAATTGGTGGTCTTATTGGAAGAATGGCAATCAGAATGCGACGTGGAAGATGTTTGAAAGAGGTTTTATTTAGAAATTCATCCCAGACCTAAGGGATATGCTTGAGGCTGCAGAAGGTGAGGAGCAAGAAAGCCATGAGTACGTTCTGAATGAGAGCGCAGAGAACTATGAAGAGTCAAAGGAGGTTGGGAAGGAGACAAACTCTGGATCGCTGCTTAGTTTGAGCAGCATCGAACCTCCACCGGAGCGGTCACATCAGTAATTTCATGTGACACCATTCGCAAAATGCATAGTACTAAAATCTGAAGGTCAGAATGAATCGGTGGTAGTGTTTGAGACGATCATCAATGCAGCAACTGAGACACAAAGAAGTGAGAAGGAGAGAAGGATTGTTACCGATCCACACCCTCCACCTGAGCCACCAGATCCGCCTTCATCACAACCACCACCGCCAGAGTCGCTAGATTCTGGTCAACCTATGACGGCTCTCCAACAGAGAAAACAGCCACCCAAACCACCAGATTGGTCGTCTTCAGATACAACAAGAGACAACACCCGGTCCAAGGAGGAAGGGAAAGAGCCAACGATGAATACTCAACACATACCACCGCTGCTGCTATGGCCGGAACCGCCTGGCATCACTCTACTTGCAGTGACTCGACCGCTACCGACGACGAGCAACACACCTGCAACGGAACGGTTACATTTTAGTGTCGCTTCAGTTGGGAAGGATCATGAGGTCAAAAGGATAAAATGGTCTGTTGATGGTGCAGTAAGGGTAAAATGGTCAATTGTTAAGGTTGGTATCACTTTTAATCTAATGGATCAAACCCAAGTTAATTTTTGTTTGGTTTAGAAAGAATTAGAAATGTTGACTGGAATAGAGTTACTAGGTTCAGTTCAATTTAATGATAGCCATTGGGTTATGAAAAAGGGGGTGGCTATAGGTGATACGAATCAGAAGGAGGAAAGACAGAGGAACAAAATGGTCATGCCGTATGTTTGGTCTAACAGTAAACCTAGTGGATCAGGCCCAAAACAATTCTAGTATGTGGGTTAGAGAAATTAAAAGGTGGAGCAATGTAGAGTCACCAAATTCCAAAACTAGCATAAAACATATACAACCCTATGGTTGTAATTTAGAGGTTTTTGCATCAAACCTTTTGCAACAAGCATTGGTGATTCATCCTTCAGTCATAAATATGTTATTGATGAAGGGGCTCTTAAACCAAACAGGAATTCCATCTCAAGATCATTGGAGCAGCCCATATCTGATTGCTGATAGGATTATCCAAGTGGAAGGTGAAGGAGTTACTAAGCACAACAAAGTGGTTTTATCTATATTTTTGAAGACATGCATAATTCTTTTATGAGCAGAAGGAACATGGAAGCGAAAAGGGAATTACCACTGCCATCTACTCTTCATATAGAGATCTTTTCAACAGTGGTGATGGCTTTGATTGATGATGTATTTGGCCCTTGGCATGTGAAATACATTAGTTGTAGGCTGCCAACCAATTACAATGGGAGTGGAACTGTGTGGATGACTCGATCGCTTGAAATTGGCATGTCCGGCTCCCATCAATGGGATCCTGGGGGAAATGACTCGGTTTTCGAACACTACAACACAATGAGAGTTTTTTGGGAATTCATTTATCGGGAAATTCAATGGCTCCTCGCCATTGTCCTAGTTGTTGCCTTACTTTGTGTTGTAGCAACAATTGTCTTGCTGAAATTGTTCATGTCGAGTTGCTTGGGTGACTTGCAAGCTACTTGTGTCAACTGTCAAGGCTACTCTAGTAGTTAGGAATGACAAAATGTACTCAAACCAATTCTCTTATCTCATCCTTGAAAACACGGCTGTTTTTCTAGTGGTCGGCAGTGCTTTGTCACTCTACTTCAAGTTATGGGACACTTATGATATCCTTCACGTTGAGGACAAGGTGAATCTTTAGGGGGGGAGTATTGTTAGATATCTTATTAGAATTAATTGTGTCAGTTTTATTATAATTATAGTAGTTAATTATGCAGTTATGGTTTATTATTATATTATAATTAATAATTAATTAAGTAAGTATTGGGTGGTTATGTTTTAAGAATAAATAGGGGAGATTTGGGAAGATTGATGATCATCTGAGGATTTGACTAGGAAGGGGCCATTTTGGCATTAGGGAGGTGCAGACCCTCGAAGTTCTGCGATATTATTCTGTAATAAAAAAAAACTTCCCTATTGCATTCTTCCATATCAGTTGGTTTCTATCACAATCACTGACGGTGACAAGTGATAATATGCAATGCAAGCACTATTGTGATCTATATTAAACAGTGTATTAAGGTTGCCACTTTGAAATCCGATTGAAACTTCACCTTTCCTCCTTCTGTCTTTTATAATCACTGTTGACTCTGTCTCAATGCGTTTACTATAACCGTCTAGTTTGTTAAGCCCTTAAGGTGCTGATTTGTGCCAATATAGGGGATTTGTGTTCAGAAATATATTAAAACATTTCTAATCTTTCAGCTGAAAAATATAACAATCTAGAAGCAAACTAGAATGTGTAGCTTACTAGCTTTTGTTAAATATTTTACAGGAAGAGCGCAGACAAAAAGCTCTATGAATAAGACTATGATTGCCTAGGTAAATAGGAAAGTTTTAGCTTATTTGACTAGCTTATAAGTATGTTTAGATGTATTTGATATCAGAGTTTATTTGAGTTGCTTGTAACATTTCTTGATAAGATCCTTCAAATAGCTTTTAAACTTATGGACTTACTACTAGAGTGAAGACTCATTCTAGTCCTTAAAAAATTGAGACTCGGTTTGGTCTCTCACAATAAAAAATACAACTTTTAGTCCCTCACAAAAATAAACCGAGACACTTTAGTCCCTAACAAAACTTCCATAACAAATTTTGATTCTTTTTGCTGATATGTAATGTTTTCATCCACGTTATCAGTCCAGCATGTCACAATGTTACCTACATGTGATGTGATCGATTTAATGGACAATATGGTCTTTGATAATAATTGAAAAGAGACAATTTAGTTCTTATACATGATATAAACCCATAAATTATATCTTCATCAAAACTCCATGAACCTCAGTTGAAGCCATTATTGTCAGAGATCATATTGTCCCTCAATTCGATCGCATAACACGTAGGAAACATGGTGACATGGTGGATTGACAACATGGACAAAAAGATTATATACCAACCAAAAAACCAAATGTTTCGATGGAGGTTCAATTAGGGAGTAAAGTCTCCTCGTTTGTTTGTTAGAGACCAAAAGTTGTATTTCATTGTGAGAGAGTGAACTGGGTCTCATAATTTTTACAATTTTTACAGGGGACATAAAAGTACCTCCTTAAACCTCCAATTGCTCAAGTTATGGATTTTCCTTGGTGGAACCATAGGCTCTGATGGTGCCTTCATTATCAAGACAGCTTTCAAAGCCATTAGGGTTTCTCAACACTAAGTTAGTTGATTCCCCCACCCCACAATGAAGAAATTTAGAATTCGTAGGGTCCGAAAATAAGGAGTTTTGGAATAATCTTATTGATCAAGAGGAGTGCAACACTTTTTATAGTTGAGGTTTGCATAACTGGATGCTGTTCAACTTATCTTCTACCTAGTGTAGGAAAAACAAGGTTATGTGGCATTTAATTTTTGGTATATCTCTTCATATTATTTGGAAAGCAAGGAACATGTTGCTTTCTCTTATCAACAATCTGATTTCATGACCATGTGGTTCAACGTTGCATATATTCCGTGCAGATTTTTAATCTTCTTCCATTTCTATGTGGTTTCTAGTTTACGGTCCGTTTGGTTCGAGAGTTTTGGAAGGGAGGAAATATTTTTAATTTGACGTGTTTGGTTCAATTTTTAGAAGGAGAGGGGAGAGGAGGGGAGCAAAATCACTTCAAGACTCATTTTTTGCTTTCCACCAAATCGGAGTTTTTCGGAGGGGAGTGGAGGTGATCTTTTTAAAATTTTATTGCATTGTCAAAATTATCCTTAGATTAATTTAAAATCTCAATACTATCCTTGTAACAAATTTTATTATTATTAGGTTGTATTATTCTTGTAACAACTTTTATTATTATTAATTTATATTATCATTGTAACAACTTTTATTATTAGGTTATATTATCCTTGTAACAACTTTTATTATTATTAAGTTATATTATCCTCGTAACAACTTTTATTATTATTAGGTTATATTATTTTGAAACAACTTTTATTATTATTATTATTATTTTGATATCGTAAAAACAAGCATTTTCTTATATTTAATTAAGTTTAAGGGTAAAAAAGTAAATTAATTTTAAAATCCCTCCCCTTCCCTTTGAACCAAACACATTTTTAATTAAAATTCCTCTCCTCCCCTCTTTTGAACCAAACATATATTTAATTAAACTATCCCCCCCCCCCCCCCCCCCCCCCCCCCCCGCCGTTCATTAAAATCCCTCCCCTCCCCTCCGTTGAATCAAACGGACCCTTAAGCTTTTAACCCTCTTTTCTCACAAACAAATTTACATGAAAATTCGGAGTTCAAAAATTATATACTTTTTCTAATGTATTATATCACATAGATTAAGATACTTTATCACGTCTTTCTTATCTAACCATCAAATAAGACATAATAAATAAAATGCTTGTTGTAATTAATTTTAATTTTATTTGTTTATAACATGACTATCAGAGTCAATATAAAAAAAAATATGTCTATCTAGACGGTAAATAACTCAGGTGTTTGTATAAAAAAATGTTTATCAACTAGAGCCGTCTTAAACTTGATTGGTATTATATTATGTTTTTCCTTTAAACAATTTTTTTTATAATAAAGATTTTTTTTTGTGTCAATAAAAAAAGAATAATTTAAATTATATTTTTTTAAATTGTTGGTGTCATTGAAATAGATAATCAACGTTAGTTTGATTTGTTATAATTTGAAAGCAACAAACATTTATATTTTTAATTTTAATCAAAATCAAAATTTCACAAAAAAAACCGTTTATAATTTTCAAACGTCAATGCAATAAAAAAAAATGGAAAGACAGACTTTTTTTCGCTAGTGTAATATAATATGTTTTGGGCAATTATAATATTATTTGTTTGAACTGTGTTCGACCAATTAGTCTCTACCAAACCTTACGTAAAGATTTGAAGATGTTTGTCTAAGGTTGCCGGAGAATCTTTAATTTGGCGCAAGTGGGTAAGGGCAAGATTTAGGGCCCGTTTGTTTTAGATTTTAAAAAAATGGATTTTTTTTTGTATTTTTAAAAAATGATTTTTTAAAAATTTACTTAAAAATAGTAGAAGTTATTTAAAACTTATTTGGTATAAGTTAAAAAAAAGATTGACATTCACTAACTTAAATATTCATTGTTAGAGATTTTACATAGTAAAAATTACATATTTTTTCAAAATGACATATTTCAAAAATGATTTTATGAAAAGTTATTTGAAATAACTTTTTTTTCTTCAAAATTTTAGTATCAAAAAAAAATTATAACAAAATGATGAAATACTTAAAATGACATTTTAAGATAAGTTATTCAAACAAATTTTTTATTTGAAGCTTTTCTTGAAAATTTCTTTGTTAAAAAAATTATAAAAAAATGTTACACTACAAAAATCTATTTTAAAAAAACTATAACAAACGGGTCTTTAATAAGATGATTTTCATAGATTTGCGGACCATTTTTTATGTTTAATATATACTTTAATTGAGGACGAGACACGAGAGTGATATTTTAGAAACTAAATGTAATATTTAAGGTTATTATTATGGATCTTGGTTTTAAGGAGATGTCAACATGATTTTCATCCCATGCAATATGCCTTGAGTAATGATATTTGTACAACCATTTGGTGATGATTTTTTTTATTGGTCAAAAATAATAGAGAGAATAAGAATATAATATAAGTATGAGAAAGAGTTGTACAAAATTATCACAAAATAGTTGTTCAAATTATCACAAAATAATAGATGTCAACATGATTTTCATCCCATGCAATATGCCTTGAGTAATGATATTTGTACAACCATTTGGTGATGATTTTTTTTATTGGTCAAAAATAATAGAGAGAATAAGAATATAATATAAGTATGAGAAAGAGTTGTACAAAAATTATCACAAATAGTTGTTCAAATAAAATTTCTCATATGATTTTCTCTTGTTTGTCAGACTCCCTTAATAGTTGACCTTCAACTAGGGGTGGACAATCGGTCGGTTAGGTTCGAAATCGGTTTCAAAACTGTAAACCATTTAAACCAACGGTTGCATATCTCTAAACCATTTCCGACCAACTTAGGCATCGGTTTGGTCGGTTCGGTGTAGACGGTTAAAGCGGTCAAATGTGTGGTTTAGTTCGGTTAATTCAGTTTTGTATATATCAAACTTTGCCCAATATATTTTTTAAAAAAATTAACATAAACAAAATTAGAAACTATAATTTGGGTATTAGATAAACCAAGAATAATCATTTGGCCATTCATATTAATCTTTAAGGACTGTCAATTTTCTAACTGAAAATTCAAGTAAAAATTAATAGTGATCTTTGTGTCTCAATATTCATCTCAAGGACAATGACACAATATATTATATAACTTGTTTGCATTGACTGACAGCAAACATGCACAACGCAGCCAATATTACAGTCGTGCAACAATATAACTAATATAATATATTACAGTCATCCAATATTTAAGTGAGTAACATTGAAATAAATATCGCTGGCTTTGAAAGCACAGGCTGCATGCAATTGCCGATGCTACAACGTGGCGAAACATGAAGAATGTTGTTGTTATAGTTGCTGGCTTGCTGCACAACAAGGGAATTCATATAATTAAAATCGGCAACTGTAAATTAAAATCAGTTAGTAAATAATAAAGATTTCACTAGATTAAAGACAATTCATTATAAGAAAGCAAACAAGTTTTATCAGATTACCTGCAAAGGGACATGCCTTGAAGGTGGGGTCATTAGTGGTTGTAATTTTTTACATAATTGCTTGAACCCCTCACCATCTACCACTCTAAAAGCGTGTTCATCAAGGATAACAAAGTTGGTTACGGCATCCCTACAATCTTTTGCATTGTACCTTTGGCTAACTGGAACTAGAAAATCACCCTTCCCACTTATAAGATTTGTTTGCCTAGGGTCATTTAGTATGTTAGCTGGTTTCTTAAGGAAAACTCTAGAGTGTGCTAACATGTTGGATGTCCCATTTAATTTAGAATCACAATGGTATCTTTTATGACAGTGTTTACAAGCGGCTGTAGGTTCTGGTTCATCAGGTAGGGGATTAAAATCAAGCCAAACGGGAGAGGTTCTCCTATTACCATTGGCATTAGGTTTTCTACACCTAGTAGTAGGTAAGGGGGGAGTGCAGCAGCTGGTTGTTGAGTAGATTCAGCTGAAAAGATTAGTAAAGTAATTTAGATATGTATTTAGCTAAGTTTTCTACACTGTATTTAGCTAAGTCTTCTGCACTGTATTCAATTTTCTGATTTTTAAAACCAAAAAACTAGAACAACCTAACATATTTTGCATTTCAGTTTTCATTAATGATAGAAAGTGTTTCAAACTAATGGCAGAAACTGTAAACTTGATTTTTATTGCCAAACAAGTTTTTTTTCATTATTTTCTTTTTAAAAATAGTTTGTTAAAATTGATTTTGAAAATAGAATTTAAAAACTAAGAATCAAAATGCATTCAAACAGGCCCTAAGTGTTTCAAGGCATTAGTAAAGTATTAAGTTTTTTGCATTATAAAGTAACAAGGCATTAGACTTACGGTTGGCTCCAGCTTCAATCACCCCCTCCATAGCTGCAACTCCAGTTGCCCCCTCCGTAGCTGCAACTCCAGTTGCCTCCTCTGTAGCTGCAACTCTAGTTTCCTCCTCCATGACTGATTTTAAGAGAGAGAAAAAAATTAGATCAAAACAAAAAAACAGTAATGCATTGTAGGAAGGTTGTTATCTTATACCAAAAAACAACTGAAGTTATTGAAGCAACGTAAGATTCAGGTATAACTCTGAATTCTGATATCATGCTATGAATAAGAGGATTTGAGATAAAAGAAGAGAGGGACCTTTCAAAGTTTAAGCGTGAGTAAGACTCCAATGAATTAGTTTTAATAAAATATAGTAAAGTGACAAACAAAGCTCTATTTATATAGAGCTTATCAAATGAAATCATTTTAGGATAATATGGTAAAATGTAACAAGAATTATATATAATCAGCATATTTGCATAAAATGTAACAAGAATTATAGAGTTCTATTAGTCATAAGGCAGGATTAAAATCTAGCCAAACACATTCATATAACTTAATCATATAACATTTCAATCTAAAGACCTCAAATTCTTTAGCATGCCAATTTGGAAGGAATGAAAGAGCTGAAATTATTGTAAGCTAAACCCAAATGCTGCAAATATTGCAGATTAAAGAGGCTTGAATTGTTAAGACGGATAAGGATTAATATACTCAAACCATTGGTGGTAGATTAAGACGGATAAGGATTGAGGACGGTGTAGGTTTTATATAACCAGGATATTTTCATAAATTGTAACAAGAATTATATAGATTTCTATTAGTCTTAAGGCAGGATTAAAATCTAGCCAAAGACTGAATGTGATCTCAATCACAACCAGTAGTCCAGTATTATTTATAAGTATATAGTTTAAAGCATGTTCTCCAAAAGCCTACCCCATAAGGAAATCCGTACATACATTTGTAACTATTTTTGTTCCATTACCCAAGACTTCCATTTCTTATATTTTTTGATAAAAATTGTTTTGTTCTATTTATTTGTCATTTGCATAATTATTACATAACTACACAACATTTATTTACATTTACATTTGGTACAAACATACATTATCTATTCAGTTTCTTAAATTATTGGATGGGATCTGATTTACAATCAAACACATTCATGTAACTTAATCATATAACATTTCAACCTTTATATATAACCAG
Organism: Medicago ruthenica; assembly: GCA_018208015.1. Lineage (NCBI taxonomy): Eukaryota > Viridiplantae > Streptophyta > Magnoliopsida > Fabales > Fabaceae > Medicago > Medicago ruthenica. The sequence continues at coordinate 204,966 of WNNG01000214.1, forward strand.
CATATTTGCATAGAGAATCAAACTAAAAAAAGACACATGTGCAGAGAATAAAAATTACTCACCATTTTCCACATGTATTGCTTCATTTCCTGCCTGAGTATCCATCCTTCCTCTTTCTAAGTAATAACCAGCATTAGCAATGCAACAAACATACACAGAAACAGATACAAAGAAACAGAAAAAATTAGTTAAAACATTAATTTTTAAAAGGTTAGAGCCAATGAACATTACAACTATTAGAAAAATGCATTGATTATTCTGAATAAAAATTAGTTAATACTAATATGTAAACTTTTACCTTTGATCTTTAGCTTCCAAAAATGTGTATTATATTTCTCAAAGATAGATAAACAAATATTAGCAAAATAGCTTTAAAAAATAAAAAAAAATCAGTGTTCTCATAAACATTATTAGTGAGAACAAACCTTTAAATATCTTTTTAGAAACACGATTTTGGTTTATGTTACTGTTAGGCGTAAATTTTGGTACACAATATGAAAGGATGGATTCGACTAGATCGAAGAGTCGAAGTTCTCATAGAAGCAAGGTATTTCGAGAAGAACAGTTGGAGCAGTGGGCCTAGTGGATTACGGCCCAAATAGCAAAGTCCAGACCCAAGATTTCGAAGCTTGGCGCGCAAGAGAAGAAAATGCTTCGAAGAAATGGAGAACGTGGGGAACACGTGGAAGAATCCAGAGCGTAGGATCGAAGCGGTGATAAGTGCCTAAAAGTTGTTATATTTTGGTATATTTTAGGGCACTTATGATTACTTGTTTTGCAAGTTACCTTATGATTAGAGCATATTTGTGTTAAAAATGCAATAATTGTGATCCTAAGCCTTACCCCATGTGATTATGTAGGAAATACATGCTTGAACCTGATTGATGCAAAAGATTGAAGCTTTTCTTGATTCCATCGCTACAAGCGCAGAAGCCATCGCTAGTAGCGAGGATAGGCAGGGATTTCCAGTGTTTCATCGCTTGAAGCGCAGCTTCCATCGCTAGAAGCGAGCTTAGGCAGGGATTATCAGGAGTTCATCGCTTGAAGCGATGAACCGGACGCTTGAAGCGAGCCTAGGCAGGGAATTTCAATGATCCATCGCTTGTAGCGACAGACCTTGTCGCTACAGCGACCAGAGGGGCGGTTTAATGCTGATGGTGACGTGGAGCTCTATGATTGGCCAGTTGACTTCCTCGCTACAAGCGACAGGCTGGTCGCTTGTAGCGAGCGAACATTTTCTCAGCATATAAATAGATTTTTAAGCTCATTTTGAGGAGAGATAGTTTTTTCTGAGTTTTAATATTTTCCAGAGCTAAAAATACTTGTTATCTTAGAGAGAGAATAGGCATAGAGGGAGAAAAACTTCAAATAGCAATTTGATTTGGATTGAAGAAGACATTAAGAAGCTTTGAGACATCAAGCTCTCATATATCTTCATCTTCCTTTCTTATTTTGCAATAGTTGTCATGACAATGATCAACTAATCTCCTTTGTTGGGATTAATAGGTAATCAATCATTCCATGTTGTAAACTTTTGGTTATTAAATATATGATTCTAGCATTTTTATATACCATTGAATTTCTTCTTGCTTTTCAATCTTATGTTTGATTTAAATGTTGTTGAAAAAGACTTTTGAATCTAGGTTTAGAATGATTTTCTATCAAGATAAGAAATTCTAGAAATGGGATTTGGTTTTGATAATTACATTATAGTATTGGATCGTAAAGCTTTTGAATCGTTTAATAGATTGAGAAATCATCGATTAAACGATACAATCGATCTCACGACGTCATTTGGGAAATCAATGATGTTGTTGAGCAATACGTAATAATGTCATATATAAGAAAAAGCTAGAATCCGTATTTATGATCAATCGAATACAAACGATGTTTGATTGATGAACGTTAATCCTAACACCTTCTATGTCCTATTACTCTACTATTTATTTATTATGTTTTTAAAATGATGAGTAGTGTAGTATAGAACAAATGGTTAAACCCTAACTTAAGACGATAATCGACGTTGAACGGTTTATGATATCACATTAATCCATGTGGAACGATATAAAAACGATACTTACTTTTGTACAGATTAACAAAATGGCGCCGTTGCCGGGGATTAAAGTTATGATATTATAATCATTGCAACTTTAATTATGGTTTTAAGCAATTTTGCACAAAATTCTTTATGTATATAACTAATATTTCTTATCCATCTTGTTTGCTAATTCTTTGTGGTCAGATTGTTGATATCGTATATGCGAGGTCAAGTATCGGAGGACCAACTTCTTTTGATTCCGAGATAGAGAGAACAGCTCGTAGGAACAATAGCAAGAATCGGAAAAAGAAGCAACAAGCGAAGAAAAGGCAACAGGAGGAAAGTTCTGTTTCTAGTCATTCATCTAATCCTAGTCCAAGCCAAGAGTTACAAATGGCTGCAGTAGAAGATCCTGGAGGTTCAGGCGGTCGTGGGTTGCCATGTAGTAATAGTCCACGCCGTTTCGCACAATTGGGGAAAACGCCGCGGACTATCAAGCAACGGAGATGAAGACGGGGATATTACAAATCTTATATGCTAATCCCTTCTCAGGATTAGACCATGAAGACCCGTTCCAACATCTCACGAAATTTTACGAGATTGCGGGAACCCTTGGTGAGACGGAGAATAACGAGGAGGCTATGTGGATGAGGATGTTTCCTCATTCATTGATTGGCAAAGCTAAGGAGTGGTACTTGGACCAGCCACCGACGGTAATGACGAACTGGAACACGCTTGAGGAGAAATTCCTTGAGAGGTTCTTCCCTCAGAATCGTTTCATGGAGGCGAAGACAACTATTGCTGTGTTCTCACAAGGTACAAGTGAGACGTTATGTGAAGCGTGGGAGTGTTTCAAGTCAATGCTCAGAAGATGTCCTAATCATGGATTTGATGAGTTAACACAAATTCATCTATTCCGGAACGGGATGCAACAACAATCCAGCTATTGCTTGACGCTGCTGCTGGTGGTTCTTTGATGGCCAAGAGCGCCGAGGATGCTGTTGCTATTATAGAGAGAATGGCATTGAACGATCACCAAGCTCATCATAACCGAAGCCAAAGCCAAAGGAAGGCGGGAATCCTAGATTTGGGAACAAATGATGCTATCCTTGCGCAAAACAAGTTGCTCACGCAACAAGTGGAAGAGTTGACAAAGAAAATGGCCAACCTTCCTCAACAAATGAAGGACATCCAGAACGAACAAAGAAGACAACACCAAGTCGCATCTTGCGAGCTTTGTTCGGGAGATCACCCAACCGGATTTTGTCCGCCACCTACAGAAGAGGTAAGCTATGTTGGTAATCAACCAAGGCCTCAACAGTTTCCTAACCAATTCCAAAGCCATCCAAACAACTTCCCAAGAGGGAATAATCCGAATTATGGCCAAGGGTGGAGACCAGAAGCTGGGCAATATAACCGACAACCTTACCAAAATTATAACCAATATCAACCTCCACAACAAAACCGCAACCAATCCACCGATGAAACCCTCAATCAATTTATGCAGATGTCAATGGCCAACCAGAAGAACACTGATGCGTCCATCAAAAATCTGGAGACGCAAGTGGGCCAGTTGGCACAACAACTTTCTCAAGCTACTCAACAAGGCGGAACCTTTACCGCCAACACACAAACCAACCCAAAGGATCATGCATCATCATCGAAATGACATTAAGTCATTTTGATGAGGAAGTCCTTGCATCAAGAGACAACGAAAATTGCAAGGCAATTGCTACAAGGAGCGGGAAGGTAATTGGTAAAGGTATAGGGGACAATCTTGAAGTAGAGAGAAGGGTTGTTGAGAATGAGGAGAAGGATGATGATGAAGGACATGAGGAGGAAACAGGAGATGTACATATAGAGGAAGAAGTAGAAAAAAATAATAAGGATGTAGTTGAAAATGAGAACATAGTATGGAAGAAGGATGCGATGAAGGAGAAGGGCAAGAAGCAAGAAGAAGTGAAGAATGCACCGACACCGCACCTACCTTACCCAACTACACCAGCCAAAAAAGAGAAAGAGAGGCAGTTGCTAGGTTCCTTGAAGTATTCAAACGTTTACAAATCAATATACCGTTCTCGGAAGCCCTAGAGCAAATGCCGACCTATGCCAAGTTTTATGAAAGAAATTCTCTCCAAGAAGAGGAGGTTTAATGAAGAAGAAACAATTCTGCTAGACGCGACTTGTAGTGAAATCATCCAGAATACATTGTCAAGAAAGAAGAAGAGATCCGGGCAAAGTTACACTGCTCGTGTCCATTGCAATGTTGATGTCGGCAAGGCACTCATTGAGTTGGGGTTCAAGCATCAACCTAATCCCACTATCCGTTGTCAAAAGGATTGGTGATATAGTTGTGAAGAGAACCAACTTAACCTTGCAATTGGCCGACAACTCCTACACTCGTCCATTGGGAATTGCTGAAGACGTGTTGGTGAAAGTCGACAAGTTCTTGTTCCCCGTCGACTTTGTAGTGATTGGACATACCGGAGGATGATGATGTGCCGCTACTTCTTGGGAGAACTTTCATGCAAACGGCACGGATGATGATTGATCTTGACGGAGGCTTAATGAAAGTCCGTGTGGACGATGAAGAAGTCAATTTCAAACATCCACGAAGCAATGAAGTTTCCTAGTGATAAAGCTGCGTGCT